>CM069164.1:11865671-12035671 GCA_035221665.1 Okamejei kenojei
ATCCAGGCATCGAAAGTAACAATTTCAGTGACTCCTATTCCCTTCACTACTTGAATGACCATTGCATAGATTAGATTTTAAATAAGAAATTAATCTTTAACTAGTTTGCTCATAGCACAAACTGTATAGGTCAGGGGTTCTCAACCAGGGGGGAATTCCCCCCTGGGGGGATTTCAGGTTTTCAGGGGGGGAATTGGGACTACAGATTAGCAAACACAAATTGTTAGAAATAAAGGATTTTCAGTATTATATGCATATTATTTGGAATGCACTTTTTGAGGCAGACAATCTTGGAAAGGAGGGGGGGGAATGACATTCTGACATATGGTGAAAGGGGTGCATGGGGCAAACAAAGTTGAGAACCACTGGTATAGGCGCTTTGATAATTGTGCCGCTAAATGTTGTGCATTTTGATGAAATCACTCTACTACTTTATTATCCAAGTACCTGAACAAATGTATTTTAAATATTGCAATTGTATGCCTCCATCACCTTCACTAGCAGTTTGTTCCAGCACCCTGTGTAAAACATTTGTTCCTCAAATCTTCTTTAAATATTTCACCTTTAAATATTTTCCCCAAACCCATGTCCTCTAATGTTAGATACCCCTACCCTTGGAGAAATATGGTTACAATCTACTATCTATGCCCCTAATAATTTCATAACCCTCTTAGATCACCCCTCAACCTCAGAGATATCAATAACAGTGTCAGCCTATTTAATTTCTCCTTGTAACAAAAGCACTCCATTGCAGGCATTCTGATGAATTTCTTTCTAGTGCTACCGCATGAATCGCACTCAATATTCCAATTGTGCCTGAACCTATGAATTTGTTTCCCAATGTCCATTTGTACATCAATGCAAAGGTCCCTGCCATTTACTGTACATGACCAGCATTAGACGACACAAAGTGCTTTACTTCATACTTGTTTGGATTAAATTCCATCTGACACAACTGTGTCACACTTTCATGCTGATTTATGTTCCTAGGCAACCATCATCATTACCTACAACTCAACCAACCTTCAAATCATCAGTAAACTTATCAGTCAACAAACATTCTCAACCAAGCCATTGACATATACACATAACAAACAACAAATGCCCCAGCGTAAGATCCATGTGGACACCGCCACCTACAGATTTCCAGTCAAGTCTGCCTTCCATCGCCAAGCCAGTTATGGATTCAATTTGCCAAAACACCCAGGATCCCATGTGCCCTAACTATCTAGAGGAGCCGTGCAGGACTTGTTAAAAACCTTGCTAAATTTCAGGTATACAACATCTACTGCCTTGTCTTTATAAATTTCCTTTGCAATATCCTCAGGAATCTTGGATTTAAGAGTAAACATTTCCCGTTCACACAGCCATGCTGACTGCCCTTAAACGGCTCCTGCCTTTCCAAGTAATTATAAATTCAGTCTCAATTTTATCCTAGATGGATCAGTGGTCTGTAATTTCCTGGCTTATCCTTACCATAAATCTTGTTTACGGAAACAATCCGGTCTCCAGTACCTAGCCAGTGTCTAAATGTGATGCAAAAATCATCATCAGAACCCCAGCAATCTCCCTTGCTCTCCATAATACTTGGGATAGACGTCATCTGGTCCTGTGAATTTGTCCATCGTAATATACATCATATCTTTAAGATCCGTCCCCACCTTTCTGAAAACCTCCATCAACCCTATACCCAAGCACAACAAACCCACCACCCTCAACGACTGGTGACCCATGGCATTGACACCCATCATCAGCAAACGCTTTGGGGCTCATGTTGTCGACCTCCCTGTGGTGAGCCCTGTCAACTGACCTAAGTCAGGCGAACGACAACAAACAGAGACAGCAGCAGCGCCGCAGCTTGGAGCCAACCCGGAGCATGTGCCCTTTTTAGGGCGGGCACCTATGGATATCGAACCGGATGGCGTCACCCCGCTGCAGACTTCTGCTGCCTTAAACGCAAGAAGCAGTAAATGCTTTGAGAAGCTAGTCATAATCTGCTCCTCACACCGCCTTCACCCACCAGGACAAGAGGAACACTTATGTTAGGATGCTTTTCATAGACTACAGTTCAGCATTCAACACAATTGTGCCCTCTAAGCTCATCGGCAAGCTCCTGGACCCGGGGCTGAACCGAGGCCTGGATCCTGGATTTCCTGACGGGCCGACCTCAGATGGTGAGGATCGGAGACCACACTTCCACAGCCCTTACCATCGGCGCACCTCAGGGTGTGTCCTCAGCCCCCTCCTGTACACCCACGACTGTGCAGCCCAACACGACACCAACACCATCGTCAAGTTCGCGGACGACACTACAGTCGTGGGTCTGATCACCAACGGGGCCGAGTCGGCCTACAGAGAGGGGGTTAGTGACCCTGACACAGTGGTGCCAGGCCAACAACCTCTCTCAACGTCGACCATGATCAAGGAGGTGATCGTCAACTACAGGAGGGGGGGGGGGGGCAGGGCACACAGGGTGTAGCGGTGGAGAGGGTGAAGAGCTTCAAGTTCCTCGGTGTTCACTTGATAGAGGACATGACCTGGACCACCCACATTTCCACCATCACAAAAAAGGCGTAACAGCGCCTCTACAACCTCGGGCGACTGAAGAAATTCGGCCTGAACCCCAGGGATTTCTACAGGGGCACCGACGAGAGCATCCTGACAGGCTGCATCTCCACCAGGCACGGCAGCTGAACCAGCCGGCCAACCAAAGGGCCTGAAGAGAGTGGTGCGGACGGCCCAGCGCATCACCGGGTGCAAGCTGCCCTCCCTCCAGGACATCTACTCCAGGCGGTGCATATTAAAAGCCCCGAGGATCATTAAAGACCCCAGCCACCCAGAGGACCATGGTCTATTCTGCCTACTGCCCTGAGGCAGAAGGTACCGGAGCATCAGCTCCCGTAACACCAGACACTCTAACAGCTTTTTCCCCCAGGCAATCAGGCTGCTGAACCAACCAGCCCCGAAACTCACCTGAACTGGACTCAGTCTATAACTTAATGTTCACTTTATAATTTAGTGCATGCACTTGATAATTTAATGTTAAATGTACTGTACGGAATTCTCCAGCACAAGATTGTCCCATGTATGGAACAGGCGTGACAATAAACCCCTTGAATCTTCTTCAGCTTAGTCTGAAGTAGGATCACAATTCGAAATGTCGTCTGTCCATTCCCTCTACAGATGTAGACTGTTCGCTGAGTTCCGCCAGCACTGTTTTTTGTTCTGGACTCTATTGCTTTTCAAATGCCTCCCACTTATTGTATGTTGTTTTCCCACTCTTGCAGCTGCTCCTAATCTACTTTTGTCAGTTTATGTCTTAAATGGATCAGGGCTGCCTTCAATAGTTTAAGACCTTCTCTTAGTTTCACTTTTCCCACTACCTTAAACGTATCGAATTGTGGTCACTGTTAAAATAATTTCTCCACCGATAATTCCACCACTTGCCCACCCTCATTCCCTTAAGTTGAGTGCAGCTTCCTCCCTATTAGGATCTTCTACATGCCAATTCAAAAACCCTCTCTGAATGTATTTAACAAATTCCACCCTGTCCAGGCCCCTTAACTATTCCAGTGAATATTGGAAATGTTTATATCTCAGATGACCTGCCCTGGACCCATCACACAGATTAAATCACTATGGCAGTGTGCCAGGGACTACAAGTTCTTAAAACTTTGGCATGTCATTGAATACTCCAACAAACTCTACAGATGTACCGCAGACAGTATTTTGACTGATGGAACCTGGCCTGCTATAGCAATTCCATTGCACAGGAAAGCAAGGGGCTGCAGAGAGTGGTAGGCTCAGCCTGCCCATGAGATGCCACCAGCGGAAGGCAGCGCATATCAATGAGCACCGCCATCTCAGCCATGCCCTCTTCTCACTGCCATCATCAGGCAGGAGGTACAAAAACTTAAAATGACACACCACCAGATTCAGGAACAGCTACTTTCCTACAACCACCGGGTTATTGAGCTAACATGTAATATCCTAATCGTACCTCGGCAACAGAACACCATCTCTTGCGCTGCCATTAACTTGTTTTTTAAATGTATGAAGAAGGGTCCCAACCCAAAACTTCACCTATTCACGTTCTTCAGGGATCCTGATCGACCTGCTAAGTTATTCCATCACTTTCTCTCTTTTCTAAATGTCTGTTTTCTTTTCACTGCCTTGTAGAATTTATATATAACTTGTTTTCGTGTGTGACCAAGTCTATATGTTTGTGATGCTGCTGCAAGCAAGATTTTCATTGCACCTGTACCACATCGTACTTGTGCATGACAATAAACTTGCGTTGAATGTTAAAGGCACCCATCTGAGAACAAAGATCAAGTTAATTGAAGACAGAACAATTAGCCAAATAGATAATCTGAGATTTGACACTTTATACAGGCAAAAGTTTGGCCTCCTTTTAATAAAAAATAACATTACTGTGTTTAACAAATTTAATGATAAGCATGACAAATGTTTCTTTTAAATAATTTCACCTGAGAGCTGTTCCAAAAAAAAAAAATCATTGTGACCCGCAGATATATTTCCTCTATTCATACATGTGAAAATAACACTTATCCGATGCGGCCAGACAAGCTCAGGTGGTCCCTGCATGATAGCTGTTCAGACTCGGCTGGATGCGAGAAGAACTAGTGTCAGTGCAGTGCAAAGAAATGCCAAGCCGACTCTTCCTAGTATCTCATGCAGGAAAATCTGTTAAGAAGTAGCTTTCTGGCAGACATTGATTAGACTTGTGCAAATACCTTAACAGAGAAAAATGGAGGGTAGCCGAGGCTTGAAAAATCAACCCAGAGCATTTGCCTTTATCTTCACGAAAGTAGGAAAATAATGAGAAATTCTACATTTGTTTTAATTATTTGAAGCAAACATAATGAAACAAGTTAACTGCAGTTGGTTCTGCAACAAATATTTGTTTTCCTCAGTGGAGACATGCACTTCAATTTAAAGCTCCTGCTAATCACTGAACCATACGGCATAAGGTTAGAGGTCAACATCATGAGTGCACACAGCATTCCCGAGAATGAAAAAAGCTCTGGTACAATGCTTGAACATCTCAGTATATTTAAACAAATAAATCTTTAGTCATGTGCGGTAAAGGACATGCAATGAATGCAAACCACAACTTTATCACAACTGATAATGATAAATTCTTCATAGTGCAAGACCAACTATGTAAAGAAGATGGCAGGCTGCTCCTACACAAGGACATACACATACAATTCTCCCTCGATGTATAAGGTGGTGGAAGTTGCTGTATGGCAAGATAATATATTAAATCATAAATGCTACATGTAATTCTACTTTTTACATTTAGTTGATATGTTCAAACTTACAACTGTATCAAACTTTCCTAATTCTGTGTTTTCACATAAAGCTACTTTTAGGGCATAACAAATCAAGAGGGTACATAATCGCCAAGACGACTGACTTTTCCTCACCAATGAATAGATTTGAAAAGTTAACTTTCTTTGTCCACAGATGCTGCCTTTGCAACATGTGCAATGTTTCACTTTTAAGTTTGAACTTTCTAATCTATGCACAAATGTTGACTGACATATGATGTTGGTTGTCTGTGTTGAGTTTCAATATCTTTTAAGCATCACTCGTACAGCATGGAAACAGACCCTTCAGTCCAACTTGCTCATGCCAACCAAGATGTCCTATCTACTTTAGTCCCACCTGCTTATGTTTGACCCATATCCCTCTGAACCTTTCCTATCAATGTACCAGTCCAAACGTCTTTTAAATGTTGTTTTAGTACCTGTCTCAATTACCTCCTCTGGTAGCTCAATCTATATACCACCCACTGTGTGAAAACGTTGTTCCTCAGGTTCCCTATTAAATCTTTCCCCTCCCAACTTTAGCCTATGTTTCCTGGGTCTCGATTCCCCTCCTCTTGGTAACAGACTGTGCTTTTACCGTATATATTCTATATACATGACCATTACCCATATCATAGTGATAGCTGATGACATACACACCAATGCATTTCATATCAATGATCAGCCCCATTTTTCAAAAACTTCTCAGCATTTTCAGGCAATTTTTGTGTCACATTGTTTAGATGTACTCTAATTAAAGACAGGCCCAAAAACATTATAAATTTTGCTACTTTCCGCCAAATTTTGCCAGTTGCCTCTATTGACGGCGTGATTTAGAAGCAAATTAAACAGCTACCCACACAATTTTGGGATGTGGGAGAATGTGCAAACAGAGGTCAGAATTGAATCCAGGTCACTGGAGTTGGGAGGCAGCAGCTTTTGTAGCTACATCATTGTGCCAGTGTTTCAAAGAGTGGAGTTAATGTGATAGAGAAACAAAAACAAAATCACAGAACAACAACAGGAAGATGCTCAGAATGTTTTAATATTTTCTTCTTGCCGATTTCAGCTTCTATCATGATTATGTAGAGAAATCATACATTTGCCGTCTAAACACCAAATAATCACCAGAAACTCTGCATTAAGATTTAGGAATGTTTTGCTTTTTGAAAATAACGTAACATGATAAATAGGAGGCTAAAAGGCGATTTCTGAGAGAAAAACGCTAAATGAGAATAGTTAACTTAGCTGCTTTAACATGACATTACATTTCATGTCATGTAACTGGGCATGTGGTTTTGTTGAAACAACTATACTGCCTGGCTCACAACTTTAATTAACAATGATGCCCTTTCAAGTAGATCTGTTTTAGTTTAGTTTAAGACTCACAGCATGAGATACAGGCCCTTCAGTAAACTGAGTACACTCCACACCAAACCTTCGATGACCCATTCATAATAGTTCTATGTTATCTCACTTTCTCATCCACTCCCTACACATTAGCAGCAATTGTCCAACAGGTAGATTCTACTACAGGGCATCCAACAAAACCAAACGCTAAGGTGAATCCTCACTTCTTACCCAAAACAAAAAACAACTAAATATCTAACAGCACCACGACTGCAAGATCTTTTCCAGTCATGGGCAGAAAACAGCCAAACATTTTAAAGAATAAAGCTTTCAGAGGTAACTATTTCTGCAGGCAGGTTTGCAGAAATTATAAATTCAGGTGTTTTGAAATACAAAGTAGGCGTGACACTGGTATTTACTGTGTTATTTTATAACATGTTTACTGCATCATGACATATTGCTACCACTGTAGGATAGGATAGAACTATATAGAGGATAAAGGTTAATAAGCAAGCACTAAAATTTACACAAATGATTGAATTTTCACCATCTATGTCTCCATATTTTATCACAGAATAAATTAGACATTACAAATTAATTACTTTAAACAAACATTGTACAAATGCTTTTACAAAAAAATGTTTTATATCAGAACTATATTGTATTTAGAATTTCAGATTGTTGGCATAAAATTACAAATAAACTATGCAATATAATGTTCACATTTTTGACAGTCAATACCGAATAGCAAAATTGAAAAGGTGTTCAATTTCCTAACACCATGTTAGAAGAAAAAAAGAAAAAATATCACCAACAAAATAATTTAACATTTTCTGTGAACATCAACCTCATTTGAGTTGCATCGGTGTCACGTAGCAAAAACCCAATTTAGTAACGTAACATTTGAGTCTATCCACTTGCTTAGCATATGGTTACAATGGAGACTCCCAAATATTGCCTGATTTTCAAAGGAGCAACAGGGAGGAATGGACAAGATGCCAATCTACTGCATCACAAATCCCAGTACAAACCACTGATTCGTCCTTAATCTCCTGTCCCTGCAGATACACACAAGAATATCTTAAATGAGTGCCTTGACCCCAATCTATGCTCATTCCATCATTCCCGCTGAATATCTAGACAGATAGCCCAAAAATAGTATGCGACCCATTTACTTCTACATATGCCAAAAAAAAGCCCTAAAAGCATTGAAATAATACTGGCTACTGCACACATTTCTTTAAAAACGTCGTTAAAGAAACCAAGTAATCTAATAACATTGCTTTGACATCGCATCTAAATCGGCAAAATACCTATTTTATCGTTTGCTTCGATTATGGTTTGTAGCTGCGTTGCTACCAAAGTACAGGCGATATAAATAGCAGTGTCATATGTAACAGGAGCAAGTTCTTAAACCCAGTCAACAGCGTAGATAGAATCTGACGAGCTCGACTACGGACATCGTCGTAATTTCGCTGATATTAAATCTCCCAACATGTACAAAACACAATACTGTCCCATTTTGCTCGTAACACCCACACTGCATCCGAAACGACTCTCCTCGATATGAAACTAACACCACATTAAACAATCACCTTAACCGCTAATAGAGAAAACATCAACACATGCGGAACAAAACAAACTGCAATCTGCGGAACAAACTCCAACTCGCTGCTCCTGGAACAGCAGCGATTTTGGTTTGGGGGAAAAAAGAATTGTGAGAGGTTTTCTACCCAACTGGATCAAGAACTGGAAGGGGGAAAAGCATTGAGGAATTGGCTCCAACTTTAAAGAAAGACAGAAGCAACCCCGTGAATGGTGCACTTTTGCATTTTACGGGAGTGGGGTTTGTTTTTGAGGTAAAGTGGCTCCAAGTGAGGGGAAAACAATGGCAGATACAAAAGCAGCGGGGTCGCCATCGCCCATGGTGCATGGTCCGGCAGCGGCGAGGCGGTCAGTCCCAGGCAGAGTCCGGGGACCGTTAGACAAATGGGCAGCGCGCTGGTCCGCAGGCAGGGGTCTGCGAGTGAAGGGAGGACGGCAGGAGCGGAGGGGCTGGAGCCGGGTCCCGCACTGTTTGTTGTTTTCACTTCAAACACACGGCGGCCCGGCGAGCGGCCGCCGGGCAACTTGTCAACAGCCGCCGCCGCCGCCGCCGGACCAGCCAAACTTGCGCGCCTCCGTCCCCTCTCGCCTCCGTCTCCCCTCCCTCTCCCCCCCGTGCACGGGGCCCGCCAACTCTCACTCCCCCCCGCGGTGCCGCAGCTCCCGCACCGAGCGCCGCAGCGGCGGCAGCAACAACGGCAACAACCCACAGCCTCAATTCATCTGCGAATTACCTTCAGTTCCGCACTGTCCGCCATCTTCTCGCGCTTCTCCGCGCATGGGCGCCGGCCGCGTCACGTGGGCTCGCCGCTGACGTCAGCGCCCCGGGTTTGAATGTTCCCGCCTTTCCTCCAGCTCCCCCCCCCTCCTTCACACCCTGGTGGCTTCAACACTTGTCAATGGGGAGAGTGGAGAGCAGAAAACATTCTCTTTTCCTTCATTGTGTTCTTTCTAGTCAAGTCGAGTCACTTTATTTGTAGAGCACATTTAAAAAAACAACTCTGGTTACCTAATTTCTATGTTTCTATGTTTCTATGTTAGCAACATTGATATAAGAATAGTATAACAAACAACAGTGGTTCATAGATTAAAACCAAACATCACTACATACATATAGCCCTCACTCAGAGGCCGTCAAGAAAGGCTTGGGAGTAGAGATGAGTTTGTAGTCTCGACTTAAAGGAGTCAATGGAGGGGGCAGTTCTGATGGGAAGAGGGATGCAGTTCCACAGTCTAGGAGCTGCAACCACAAAGGCACGGTCACCCCTGAGCTTATGTCTAGACAGTGGGATGTTCAGTAACCCCAAGTCGGCCGATTTGAGGGACCTGGAGGTGGTGTGGTGGGTGAGCAGACTTTTAATGTAGGCGGGGGCAAGCCGATTGAGGGCTTTGTAGACATGCTTTCTGCATTTGTTTCTTTTTTAAATTGTTCATTTCTTTACCGGGTCTCTGTGCATCCCTCTGCAATATGATCCTCGATTTCCTCATCCACAGACCACAATCAGTTCGAATTGGCAGAAACACTTCATCCTCAGTAACAATCAGTACGGGAGCACCTCAAGGCTGCGTGCTCAGCCCCTTGCTTTACTCACTCTATACCCATGGCTGCGTAGCCGGACATAGTGCGAACTCCATCACCAAGTTCACCGACACCAGTGTTGTTGGACGAATCACAGATGGTGATGAGTCAGAGTATAGAAGTAAGATCGACCGATTGACCAAATGGTGCCTGCACAACAACCTGGCTCTCAACATCAGTAAAACCAAGGAACTAATATTGGATTTTGGGAGGGGAAGAATGAGGATCCACAATCCTGTTTACATCAATGGAATGATGGTGGAGAGGGTCAAAAACTTCAAATTCATGGGCATGCATATTTCCGAATATCTTTCCTGGGCCCAGCACACTGATGAAATTATAAAGAAGGCAGATCAGCAACTCTACTTCCTGAGAAGATTACCGAGATTCAGCATGTCAAAGAAGATTCTCTTGAACATCTGCAGGTGCACAGTAGAGAGCATACTGACTGGTTGCATCATGGTCTGGTTTGGCAACTTGAATGTCCAGGAGGGGAAAAGACTGCAAAAAGTTGTGACCATTGCCCTGTCCATCACCAGCTTTGACCTGCCCACCATCGAAGGGATCTATCGAAGTCGCTGTCTCAAAAAGGTAGCCAACATCATCAAAGACCCACACCATCCTGGCCACACATTCATTCCACCATTGCCATCGGGAAGAAGGTACGGGAGCCTGAAAACTGTAACATCCAGGTTCGGGAACAGCTACTTCCCTACTGTAACATCCAGGTTCAGGAACAGCTTCTTCCCTACAGCCATTTATTGAGTATGTGCGCACGTGTATACACGCACTGACCTCTTTTTTTCTCCCGTTATGTACTATGTTTGCATATTTTGTTGTGTTGCAGCAAGTAAGAATTTCATTTTCCTATCTGGGACATATGACAATAAAACACTGTTGACTCTTTTATTTCCACATTTATTTCTAATAATTCAATTCAGTTCACAAGTTATATGAGTAGAATTAGGTGACTCGACCTATCGAGTCTACTCCGTAATTCAATCATGGTTGATCTCTGCCTCCTAATCCCATTTTCGTGCCTTCGTACCGTAACCCTGGACACCCGTTCTAATCAAGAATTTGTCTATCTCTGCCTTTAAAAATATCCACTGACTTGGCCACCACAGCCCTCTGTGGCAATGAAATATACAGATTAACTACCTCTGAGAGTTTCAGTTTAGTCTACTGTCACATGTACTGAGGTACAGTGAAAAGCTTTTTTTGCGTGTTAACCAGTCAGCAGAAAGACAATACTTGATTTGAATCGATCCATTTACAGTGTATAGATATGGACAAAAATAGAAACAACTAAAGAAAGATAGACACAAAGTGCTGTAGTAACTCAGCGGGTCAATCGGCATCTCTGGAGAAAAGGAATAGATGATTTTTCTGGTCGAGACCCTTCTTCAGACAAAAACTGAGAAACCTCAGACAGGTCTCAACCTGAACCATCACCTATTGCTTTTTTGCCACAGATGCTGCTTTTCTTGTTGAGTTACTCTAGCATTCTGTATCTATCTTCGGTGTAAACCAGCATCTGCAGTTCCTTCCTAAATGACTAAAGAAATGTGCAAATAAAAAAGTCAAGTAACGAAGAATATCTAAAAGAAGCCAAAGCAGAAAGAACAAAATACACAACCAAGGAATGCTAAAAGAAATGCAGGCAGAAATAAATAAATAAAACATTGTCATCTAGAAACAAGGAACTGTTGATGCTGGTGTACAAAAGAAAGCACAAAGTGCTGGAGTAACTCAGTATGTCAGCCAGCATCTCTGGAGAACATGGATAGGTGGCATCTCGTGTTGGGATCCTTCTTTAGACACTTGTTCTTCTTCATCAGACACGTCGTCAAACATTGCTGTATTGCTTGGGTGAACTTTTGTTAACATCCAAAATCGATTTGATGATATTAGTAGTGGCATTCCACTTGATTGCATGGGCTGTTAGAAAGCTGTCATCTTCCACACTGAGGAATTAAGAAAGAAATGCCTTCAGGAAGAAATGCCATAATTAATGTCTCTAGGTGCTGTTTGGCATCACCTCTCCACAGATCTAATGTAGAGAGAGGATGTGCTGCCCAACAATAACCAACCCGGACATCTAATATCCCACCCACCCAGCAGCATGGTTGCAAGGACCTCCTTCTGGTCTTGCATCCTCACCTCATCAATTTTAGCAATGATGAGATGTAGGATGAAGTCTGAATTGGTAATACTGTCTAAAACAAAAATACCCGATGACAATGATCCATGACTTTGAACAGCCTTGAAGGAGATGTGTGGTTTGAAACTGGATCCAAAGAAGAATAGGCAATATGATTACTTAATACTCAAATGACCCCCCTAAAGCATTAACCTGGATGAAACAGGCCATATCTTACCCTTCATACACATTCAATGGAGATATCTTAGAGATTAATTCACTCTCCCAAAAAAACATACAGATTTATTAGCATCAAACACAATTTCAGTTCAATTTAGTTTATTGTCACGTGTACCTCGACACAGTGAAAAGCTATTGTTGCAATCTAACCAGTCAGCGGAAAGACAAAACATGATTATAATCGAGCCATTTACAGTGTACAGATGCATGATCAGAGAATATCATAGTTAAAGTAAGAAATGTTGCTGTCGGAGTAGAGATTTAAATGTGTGGAGCAATTGTAATATGTGATTGTAGATCTGCTTCCATGGCTAATAGTTTTGTCCATGTGCAAACAGGAAGGAAGAAATATAGAAAGAGGGGATTACAATAAGAGCAAAATAGAGAAACACAAAAATGCATTAAACAAGAAATGAAATAAACTAAAATGCAGATAGAAATATTGAAATAACAAAATAGCTCACAAATAGAACAAAACATATGAATAAGTAAACACGGAAAGAAAGAAAGCCAGGATTTTAAAGGAGTGTCGGGAAAAAACATCCTGGTTGAAAGAAATGCAAGCGAGTTTAAACAATATTTGGTTTAAAAACAAGAGCTAGGTTACGACCAAACACCATCAGGGTGAGTGAAACAGTAAGTACTCTGTTTATTTTGATAAATAGAAACATGACATCCACCTTGTGCCCATGGAATGTGTCATGTAGGAACTCCAGGACACTGGGCAACTCAGGGATAGGAAGGGATGACTGCTGGAGGAGCTGGAGCTTCTGATTTTCAAACTTAACCAACAGCTAATGTCACTGCATTGAATCCATGAAGCTGAGAATTTTATGGATAGCATTTTTCTGTGTAGTTCATGAGAATACAAGCAAAGTGATGACCACCAGGCAATACAAAAGACCAAGCAATTTGGATGAGAATATACAAGGTGTGATTAGTAAGTTTGCAGGGGCCACTAAAAGAGGTGTCATCGTGGATGGTGAAGCTGGTTATTAAGAATTAAAGCAGGATTTTGATCAGCTGGGATAGTGAGCTGAATAATGGCAAATGGAGTTTTATTGCAATAAGTGTGAGGTATTACATTTTGGGAAGTCAAACTCGGGCAGGACCGTCACAGTGAAAAATAGGGCTATAGGGAGTGTTGTAGAGAGAGGGATCAATGAGTGCAAGTAAGTGGTTCCTTGAAAGTTTACATCGCAGGTAGAAAGGATGGTGAAAAAGCTTTTGGCATGCTGTTCTTCATCAGTCAGGGAATCGATACAGAAGTTGGGACGCTATGTTACAGTTGCACAAACTGTTTGTGAGATGGCACTTGGAGTATTGTTTTTAAAGCCTTGCTCACCCCGCTATAGCAAATATGTCATTAACCTGAAAAGAGTACAAGGATGTGGTCAGGACTCAAGAGCCTGAGCTATTGGTAGAGGGTTGGCTAGGACTTTATTCCTTGGAATGCAGGAGGCTGAGGAGTGATCTTACAGAGATGTATAAATTCATGAGGAGAATAGATAGTGGGCGGTGGGTGTATGGAATGAGCTGCCAGAAGAAGTAGTTGAGACAGATGCAATAACGATATTTAAAAATCATTTGGACAGGTATCTGGGGTAAGAAAGGTTTACGCGACACAGCAATGGCACTGAGATTGATGAGGTTGCAGACTGTGAGGAAGACTGTCAAGATGTACAACAAGATATAGATCAGCCACCAAAATGGGCGGAGAAATGAAAGATGGTGTTTAATCTGAGTAAGTGTGAGGTGTTGCACTTTGCGAGCTCAAATATAAGGGGAAAATATACAATTAATGGCTTGACCTTTACCAGCATTGAAGTCTAGAGGGATATTAGGGTCCAAGCCATAACTCCTTGAAATTGGCAACACAAGTAAATAGAGTGGTTAAGAAGGCATAATGACTGACAAACCAGATCATTTTTTAAAAATATGGTCTCCTTTTATTGAATTTCTTGAACAATACAATGGTTGAACACAAACTCAAAACTGATTGTCGGTGAGCGGGCGCATGGGTGGGTCGTCAGATATATTTCCTTTTCTTTTTCTTTCTTTTCATCTTTCTCTTTCCTTTCTTCTCTCTTTTTTCTTATTTCAATTTAATATTCTGTTTGTAAAATGTTAAAATTGAAGCTGTGCTAGAGTTGTAGAACTGTTAAGTCATTCTTTTTTGTACAATTGCTTCCAATAAAATGTATAAAAAAATAAAAAATAAATTTTAAAAAAGCATGCAATATGGTGTGCTTGCTTTCATAGGTCGGCAAATTGAGTATAAGAGTCAGGAAGTCATGATGCAGCTTCATAGGACTTTGGTTAGGCCACATTTGGAGTATTGCGTGCAGTTCTAGTCACCCCATTACAGAAAAGGATGTTGAGGCTTTGGAATGGGTGCAGTGGAGGTTTTCTAGAGTGATGTAGAAAGAAGGAACTGCAGATGCTGGTTTACACAAAAGAACACTAGTGCTTGAGTAACTCAACAGGTCAGGCAGACAAGTTTGAAAAAGTCTGAGTGTACGAGGCACATTTTCCATATCTGCAGAAGACACAACATTTGGGGGCATGGTTACTTTGAGGGGAATTGTAATATATTCTGACTGGCCGATCAATGGGCAGACAGGTGATAGACAGAACTTATGCTGAGAAAATTACAAGGTTACTCTTTGACAGGAAGGATGCAAAGAAAGAAATATAAAGTAGAGGACATAATTCTAAAAGCTGGGGATTTTTCAGATGGAGTATTGGGTGAAATAGAGGCTGAACACAAGAGCAAGGAAGTCATGATGAAGGAAAAAACATAAGAATATAAACCAAAGCAGGAACAAGCCAGTCAGCCAGCCGGCCCTTGGAGCTTCCTCTGCCATTCAACAAAATCATGGGCGATCTCTTGCCTGAACACCATTCAGACTTACCCCCCATTACATGAATCCTCTAATATCCAGAAATCTGTTGATCTCAGCTTAGAAAACAATTACTGTGATGTCACAATGTTGCAATTCCAAAAATTCACCACCTCCCGAATGAGTAATATTCTCCTCACTTAAGTTCTAAATGTGCAACACCAAATTTTGAAACTGTGACCCCCTAGTTCTCGTCTCCTCAGTGAAGGGGAATGATTTTCAACGTGTTTACCCTCTTGCGCTCTGCAAGATTTTTGTATGTTCTATATATATAAATTCTCCTGTAATTCATGGTTAAACCGCTCTACTGTTGTGTCTTTGTGCTATAAAAGAAAGCATGATTTGTTATAAATAATGTATAATTTATTGAAGTGCCACCCACTGCATACTCTTTAATATGCAGTTGTTACCGAAGCTAACACAGCCAACCTTCATTGCTTCATAGTTTCTTTTGATTGTAAACCTTGGTTTGAAATTGAACTTAACTTTGAATTTTTGCATGATGTAAACTTCTATAATATTGTCATTTTTTCCTTGGACTCTCTTTTCAAAAAATTGATAAGTAACCCTTTCTTGTCACACAGAATTAGATCTGAAATAGCTTGTTCCATCCTATGTTCCTCAGCACACTGATCTAGAAGGCCATCTCGTATATATTTCAGGAATTCATTGTCCACATTGTTAGCGCAAATTTGACTTGCTCCATCCTTTTTTGCGCACCTCTAATTTCCTTAAATACACCATGTCCTACATCATCGCTGCTACCCAGGGGCCTAAAATTGGCTCCCACCAATGTTTCCTGTCCCAGCAGCTGTTTAGGTCCACCCAGAGTGATTCAATTCAAGATCATGATTTGCAGAGCCAAACTCCTTTCTCACTATTGCACTGATTGCCTTCATCGGTTGAGGTATTAAGTATAGAAATTGGGATGTTATGTTATGGTTGTACAACACGTCGGTGAGGCCGCATTTGGAGTATTATGTTCAACTTTGGTCAGCCAGCCATAGGGTGTCATTAAGCTTGCAAAAGTGCAGAGATTTACGAGAATGTTGCCAGGATCCGACGGCCTGAGCTGTAGAGAGAGAATTGACTAGGACTTTTTTTTATTCCTTGAAATGCAGGAGGCAAAAGGGTGATCACATAGAGGTGTATAAAATAATGAGAGGAACAGATAAGGTGCATGCATAGTCTTTTACCCAGAGTAGGAGAAACAAGAACCACATATCGTAGTTTAATGTGAGAGGGGAATGATTAATAGGAACCTTAGGGGCAACATTTCTAGTTGTTGGTGGGGCAAGGGGTTCCACAGAGGTTGGTGGGTACATGGAATGAGCTGCCTAGAGAAGGTAGTTGAGGCAGATACTATAACAACATTTAAAATACGTTTGGACAGGTATATGGATATGTAGTGTATATAATGGTAACTGTAACTTTAAGAACTGAATATTAGAATGTTATAATTTGTGTCATGTGATATATTCAATATCTTATCTGTCTCGTGAATATGTGTGAGTATGCGCAGTGTCCTTTGTAAAAATAAAGAAGGACGCTGGCAAGAGTGTGTACTTAACACCTGTACTTGCTTCTATCCACATGCTGTAGCCGTAATATCTTACAATGGCAACGAGGATGGGATTCCCGTGATCCAAGGAGTACCGGACCATTTTCAGAGTACATTGGCCACTCACAGGGTGCCGACCATGGGCCAAAGGTTCATCCCCATGGAAGTTAATGAAGAGCTGGACTGCAATGGACAGTGGTGAGGGAAACACCTATTAATGGCTGGGCAGGGCACATGCCTGAAAGAGCAGGAGAGTCCTCAGGAACGAGGCATTGTACATATTTGGACTGGATATGATGGCTCCAGAATCCCAGAGCTGCTGAGGCAGCAAGGTTGTGTTGCAGGCTGCCCTGGGAACAGAACATGGATTGCTCCTGACTGAAGATGGTGAAGTTTTGGGCACCTCCCATGGAGATCTTACTGTGATGCTAGAGTCACAGTGGACCCCATGCTGGAGCAGGACTTGGTTGGTTTGCATGTGGTTACCGTGGTGGCTGGTAGCTACCACAGTGGGGCAGTGACCAAGGATAGAGCAGCATTCATGAAGGGGGAGTTGTCCTGCCAGTGTGCCATTGAGGGTCAGAGACAGGTCCCACACCCACCAAATCATGCAAAGCAAGGGGTTCCAACTTGCGAGGACCTTTTAAGAATACTTATGAAACTGCTCAGACCATCAAAGGAATATTCGTAAGGCAACCAAGTTCCTGAAGGATGTTGTAATCAAGAGGCAATGTGTCCCTTTCCGGCGCTAAAATGGAGGAGTTGGCAGGTGTGCTCAAGCTAAGGCCTGGGGCTGGACACAAGGACGTCGGCCTAAAAAGAGTGCAGAGTTCCTACTGCATATGCTGAAGAACGCAGAGAGCAATTCGGAACTAAAGGGTCTGGATGTGGATTGAGCACATTTGTGATTGAGCACGTTCAAGTGAACAAGGCTCCTAAAATGCGCCGGCGGACATACCACGCTGTGAAGACGATTCAATCATAATCTTCATACCTATGTGCATTCTTAATTTATCCACCTCGTTGTGGCTACTGATGAGATACAATTACCCATAACCTCTTTGTATTTGCACTCTTCCCCAAACACACTCATTCTCCCACTGACCCCACATATCCTCCCAGTCCCAGAATCTTTACTATTTGAGTAACCAAGTATCCTTTGCTTACTCAGCCTCAGTAGACTAACTGCAGTACACCAATTTTACTTCGGAGTCACGTGAGTGACTACGTGAAGAGCCCGCCTCACGCTGGTAACGGCATGACGTCAACGCTGACGGCGAAAGGAGGAGCTGCGGTAAGGAGCAGCTCCTCGCCAGCGGTCGGAACGGCCCGCAGGTAAGTGAAGTTACATCGGCGCGGGTTTGAAGTTACGCTGGATGTTCCAGCATCGAAACTAAAAGTAAAAATTTAGACGTTAACGTGCTGATTGAGCACAAGATAAATTTTAACAAAAATGGAGAAATCGGGAAAGAAGGTTTTCGCGGGTGAAGAGAGCCTCCCGGGGTGAAAGTAAATATACGGGACGCGAAGCTAGAGTGACCCGGTTTTCCGATACCGCTGGCCACTGATTTACCCGATATAGAATTTCCAGATTCTCCGGAAATTATAACCACGGAGGAAAAATGCTCCTAAGAAATGCAAAAAGAAAACTGTGAGGCCCGTGGTTTCTGATGATTCTGATTTTGAAAGACCTCCAGACAATAAAACTATGTGGCTAAAAATGGAGCATATGGAGAAAGTTCTCCAAACTATTATGAGACAAGGGTCACAGTACCCACATGAATCCCAAAAAATCCCTGAGGGGTTTGAATATGATGAATATGGCTGTGGGCCAAGTTGGGAATATGATACTCCAGACCCACGATTTGGGCTGGAAGAAGTCTCATGGGATAATATCCCGATGGAATTAGGGCTGCAGAAGGCAGACCCTGCTGAAGTTTGAAATGGCTTTTGAAAGCACGCCACAAAGTAAAAAGAAAAGGCTTGATCTGCCTGGGATAGCACAAGGTTTTGCTATACCCGAAGGAAGTGGTGAGGCTATGGAAGAAAGCCTAGCTGCCAATATAAATTATATGGTATCTCACCAGCTTCATAATACTGTGATGAATGAATTATCAGAATTATATAAAGCACCAGGCAATTGTGCCTCATTGGAAGTGCCTACGGTGAATCCGATGGTATGGGGTCTATGACTCCAAGTATGAGAGCCCAAGAAGTGAAATTTCAAAAGGTGCTAAAATTATTTTCGGCTGCCATCACGGCATTTGGCAGGCAAATGGAGAATCTGGAAATGGACAAGATTCAAAAAGATACTTTGGGCTTATTGTGCAATTCGTTTTATGAGATCAATTGCATGAGGAAAATGGCGATTCGCCCATATTTCACCCTAGATATGCAAGCCTGTGTCAAGAAAGTGGAGTTCAAGCTCCTGGGTATTTGTTTGGAGAAAATCTGCCGAAACAACTGAAACAGTTGGATGAAGAAGCTAAATATTTTAGCACTATTAAGCCTTTTGTCTCTGGACAAAGAAAAGGGTTTTCGGCCCGAAGGGGTTTTGATTTTCGTTATAGAGGCAGAAATTTGTCACGAAAGTATTATCGTGCTGCACAGGCCACTGCTTCCCTGCATTCGGGAAAGAGGAGACCATCACGCTCCTATGGAGAGGTATTAAAGACTTCTATCCTTAAAGAAACTGTGGATGAATCTCCAGTTGGAGGGAGATTGCAAAAATTTTATAATGCCTGGCTTAATATTACTTCTGATCGATTTATATTACAAGCAGTTTCAGGAGCTATTATTATTTTTAAAGAAGGGGTCAATCCTCCTGTACAGAATAAACCTGCTTATGCTTATGTGTTTTCTCCAGAAGAAAGAATGGAGATTAATGTGGAAATTGACAAATTATCCGAAAAAGGGGTAATTGAAAAAACTTGTGAACATAAGCATCAATTTGTCTCTAATATATTTCGCAGAGATAAGAAAGATGGTGGTTGTAGAATTATTCTAGACCTTACAGATCTAAATAAGTTTGTAGAATACAAACATTTTAAGATGGAGACATTCAATACTGCAAAATATTTGATTTCAGCAGGTTCTTATATGGCTAAGATTGATTTGAAAGACACCTATTATTCTGTACCAATTCATCATCTTTTTCGGAGATACTTAAAGTTTTATTGGCAGGGGCAATTATGGCAGTTCAAAGCTTTACCAAATGGATTAAGTTTCGGCTCCTAGACTCTTTACAAAACTGTTGAAACCAGTTTTAGCTCAATTAAGAGCACAGAAACACATTGTAATGGCTTATCTGGATGATATTCTGATTATTAACGATAGTCAAGAGTCAGCTGAGCACTCAATTTCAGTTACTAAAGCTTTGTTTAAAGAGCTTGGATTCTTAATTCATCCAATTAAATCCCAGCTGCAGCCAGTTCAATCAATTGATTTTCTGGGGTTTGTAATTAACTCAGTGACTATGTTAGTTACTTTGCCAGCAAAGAAGACAAATGATATTTTGCAAATGTGTAATTACCTCATTCACAAACCTTATCCCTCCATCCGAGAAGTGGCAAAAGTCATTGGTACACTGGTGGCAGCATTTCCGGCAGTGGAATTTGGGCCATTACATTATCAAAATCTTCAAAGGGACAAAGTAAGGGCTCTTAAAGATAAGGCAGGTCACTTTGACAGGCCTATGCAATTAACAAGGAAAGCAGTATTGGAATTGCAATGGTGGGTTGAAAATGTCCCACAAGCTGCTAAGAAGATCATGATTAAACAGCCTGAAATGGTTTTACAAACAGATGCTAGTGCTCTCGGATGGGGGGCCACAGATTTATCCTCCAGTTGTGGAGGTAGATGGAAAACTGAAGAACAAGTGTTTCTCCAAGAGTATGGTATTAACTATTTGGAATTATTGGGGGCCTTTTATGGGCTTTAAAGCATATTGTTGTGCTAAACAAGGTCTGCATGTGTTAATACAATTAGACAATAAAACGGCTGTGGTTTACATTAATCACATGGGGGGAGTTAGATCAGTATCATGTGATTGTCTGGTCAATGAGATATGGCAATGGTGTATTGCTCGGCAGATATGGATTTCAGCAAGCTATATTCCAGGTAAAGACAATGTGGTAGCAGATGAAAGGTCCAGGATTTTTAAAGATAATACGGAATGGATGCTTAAGCCAGCAATATTTAAGAATATTGTTAGACGATTTGGGTTTGCCAGAAATTGATTTGTTTGCATCCAGGCTTAATCATCAATTGCCTCATTATGTGTCTTGGGAACACGATCCGGACGCAGTTGCAGTAGATGCATTTTCATTACACTGGGGAAAAATGTTCTTTTATGCTTTTCCACCATTTGCTCTGATCCAGAGATGCTTGAAGAAAATAGAGCAAGATTCAGCTTCCGGATTGTTGGTAGTGCCAAATTGGCCAACTCAACCTTGGTTCCCAGTTATGCTGAATATGATTAAAGAACCGTATATGCAGATTCCTAACTGTAGTGATATCTTGACTAATCCAGTAACAAATGAAGGTTACCCATTATATGCATATATATGAATTTGTTAATCTGCAGGTTTTGACCAGACCACTACAGGAACTGGGATTGTCGGACCAAACTTTGACAGTTATTGGCGCATCATGGCGAGATAGCACACAGAAACAATATATGACACCATATTAAGAAATGGGAAGAATTTTGCACACAGTCAAATATTTCTGATGATTCTGTGAATGTTACTCATGTTTTAGAATTCCTTGCCAATTTGCACTTTGGGCAACATTTAAGTTACAGTGCCATTAAACACTGCACGCAGTGCCTTGTCGTCCTATTTAGGACTTATGACTGGTGAGAAATCAATTGGGTCGCATCCATTAATATCACGATTCATGAAAGGAATTTTTCACATGAATCCGCCAAAACCTAGATATACAGAGATTTGGGATGTGAGCAATAGTACTTGCTCTACTTAGAGAATGGACGCCAATTGAAGGGGTTGCCATTGGATAGGTTAACATTGAAATTGGTCATGTTAATGTCACTGGTCTCAGCCCAAAGAGTGCAAACTTTACAAATGTTTGCGTTTAGACTGTATGCATGTGACTACAGATAACGTTGTATTCTATGTTTACGATCTGATCAAACAAAGTAGACCAGGGAGATCTGGAACAAAGGTAACCTTTCAAGCTTTTTCATATTGAGCCTGCTTTGTGTGTGGTTAGACATTTGAACCAATATATTAAAGTTACGGACACTTTTCGAGGAAACGAAAAGACATTGCTGCTTACGCACAAAAAGCCACACACAAAAGCTTCAGTTCAAACTATCTCAAAATGGTTGAAACAGGTGTTGGTTTTAGCGGGAGTAGACACTGATGTCTTCAAATCTCACTCCACCAGGGCGGCAGCTACGTCCGCGGGCGAAGGGGCGGGACGTAACCTCTCGAGCATATTTTAAAAATCGCAGGGTGGAGTAAAGAAGAAAACTTTTTCAAAGTTCTACAACAAACCTGTTTCACACTATGACAAGCTTTGGACACGCGGTGTTGGGAGCACTATAATCACCTGCTTTGTTTGCTATTAATTGCTATAATCAGTTGTGTAGTCACTGATAGCTTTTGTCACTTGTAATCATTTTTCCCTCAAATATAAGGAGGGTATTATATGGTCTTTCAACCATTAAAAAAATTTAATTGTGAAAAGATCTAACATTTGTCTGCTTTCTCATGTATGTGTTTACTTAGCCGGACTGTCGTACGGATTAATTCTACGACATGAAAAACACAGAAAGCTTTAAAACTCTTCACGTAGTCACTCACGTGACTCCGAAGTAAAATAGTAAGATTAAACGAGAACTCACCTGTTCGAAGTTTGATCGTTATTTTACGAGGAGTTACGATGAGGGATTACGTGCCCTCCACTCCCACCCTCGTAAAATAAATGATCAAATGGTGGGTTCTAAGTCTTTTTATGAGCCTTACTATGTTACTCCGGCTTTGGTGTTCTGTGTTTTTTTTTCATGCCGTTGCTTTGAAGTATGCCGTTACCAGCGTGAGGCGGGCTCTTCACGTAATCCCTCATCGTAACTCCTCGTAAAATAACGATCAAACTTCGAACAGGTGAGTTCTCGTTTAATCTTACTATTATGCTTATGTTTGCGCGCTTATGGCAGGCAAGATCCAAGTCATTGTCCACTGGAGCACACAAGGGAATGGGCATTGTGCTAAGCATCCATAAAACAAAGTCCCTCTGTCCCCACTGTACAATCTGCTTTCTGAACATAAGGAAAAGATGGACCACTTCCTATATTTCAGGAGACACCTCTCA
Organism: Okamejei kenojei; assembly: GCA_035221665.1. NCBI lineage: Eukaryota > Metazoa > Chordata > Chondrichthyes > Rajiformes > Rajidae > Okamejei > Okamejei kenojei. The sequence continues at coordinate 11,888,725 of CM069164.1, forward strand.
GTGAAGGCAGAAATTGTCTATGAAATTCATCATTTTCCTCAGCCTGCAGTGGCTTGGGCCATCCAAGGTAAATAGTATACAAAGGGTACAAGGCTAAAACATAGTGACTTTTGTGTACAGACTCAGCGAGGTCCACTATCTTCCACTCTGATGCTTACTGTAGTATGAATGTGCCGCATGTACAGCATGATTGTCACTCAACTGTACGCAACAAAAATAATTTCACTGCACTTAGTACATGTGACAATAAAGTAGCATTCAACCATTGAACCACCATGGAAGCATAATTGAACCCGTAGCCTACTTGCAGCCTCTGCTACTCTTCAGCACCCTGGGTTGCCTACAGCGGACAATTCACCGCACTGAGATAAAACAAATGCTATCTCTGGAGATTCATCAAAATCGCTATGTGAACCAACATCATAAGCCAGTGTCCTCTCAGCACCCAGTGATGGAGGCCCTAATTACACACATCAACTGCCTAATATCAGACCACTACGATCTAACTTCAAGTAACCCCGATATTCCTTCTCTCTCTATTCCTCCCCCAGCCGTCGCACCAGCTTCTCGTTTTCACCCAACAAACAGCTAACTGTGGCCTGTTTCCTTTATCATCGTTACTGTTGTGCATATCTTTCATTCCCTGTTCTTTATCTCTCTACATAATCGTCTACATCTCTCATTTCCCTTATCCCTAACTAGTCTGAAGAAGGGTCTCGACCCAAAACGTCACCCATCCCTTCTCTCCAGAGATGCTGTCTGACCCATTGAGTTACTCCAGCATTTTGTGTCTGTCTTCGGTGTAAACTAGCATCTGCAGTTCCTTCCTACACATGGAAAGTAATTACCACAGGGACAGAAAGAAAAATTCAACTTTGTTCCCAAGGCCTCCTTGAAAACATTGCAACATTCCATTTACTTGCATCCACACTCTATGTCCACACGCAATGTATTTCTTACTTGCTGCGGCTTTGCAGGCATATTCATGCAACAGCACAACAAATTAGTTTACAATAAACAACAATACACCCAGTTATATTAGGTAATAAGATCATAATAGTACAAATCAAAGTACATAGTGCGACCTTTACAAAGTCCATGATAGTTTATTGCTGATGCAGGGTAATTGCAAAGAAGAAACATTTAGGATAACACAGATAGCAACAGGTCCGCACTTTGGGAGCACACTGAGGCACAGAGGGAAACTACCCACATACCCGTCACATCAAGCACCACCTGCATACCTTGTAGCAGAATCAACAAGGATCGCACGGTGGCACAACTGGTATATCTGCTGCCTCACAGCACTAGAGGCCCGGGCTTGATCCTGACCTCGGGTACTGCCTCTGTGGAATTTATACATTCTACCTGTGACCGCGTGGGTTTCCTTTGGATGCTCCAGTTTTCTCCCACATCCCAAGATGTGTCAGTTTCTAGGTTAATTGGCCTCTGTAAATTGTCCTTAGTGTGAAAGGAGTGGATGGAGAGTGGGACAACATAGAACTAGTGTGAATGGCTGATCAATGGTCGGTGTGGATTCGGTGGGCTGATGCGCCTATTTCTATCTGTATCTCTGAACAAAACATGAAGAGGTGACGTTTTAGATTAGGAATGGAGTAGTAACATTCTTACTTGCTGCAGATTTACAGGCACATTCATGCAACAGTACAACAAATAAATACATAAAAGGTGACATCCCAACCCAAAGCATCACCTATATGTGTTTTCCAGACCCATTGATTTACTGCAACACTTTGGGGATGTTTTTGTAAACTAATATCTGCAGCACTTTGTATCTCCTCTATGGATCAACATTTGTCTCACCAGCTATCCCAGAACCAAAGTGGAAGGAATGGATTTCAACCAACTGGTGAAGAAGGAGAAGGTTGTGTTCAGTTCTTTGTGCTAAACTTCATGAAAAATGTGAAGGCTTTAGAGAAGGGGCAAAAGCGATTTATCAAAATGATTCCAGGGCTGAGAGATTTGACTGATTGAGATGGGATTGGTTTCCTTGCAATAAGGAATGTTTTGAAGAAATCAGATTAAAGTATTATCATCATGACAGTTAAAACTGAGTACATGGAGACACACTGTTTCCGGGAGAAGAAGGGTCAAGAACGAGGGGGCTCTGAATGAGGATTTGGCAACAGGACCAAAAATATACGAAGAAATGCATCTTCGTTTTGGTTAGGATGTGAATGCCTTGCCAAGAATAGTCAGAGCTATCAGTGGAGGCAGGTCCGTACAGGATCAGAGTATTCATAGAGTGTCAGAGATTAGTTCAGTTCTTGTGTGGAAAAGGAATCAGGGAAAGTATCTGAAAGGAAATAATTTACAAAAGTATGGGAAGAGAGTGGGACTAGATGGATTGCTCTTATGTGAAGTCAGTCCTGACATGGCAAATCAAACATCTTCTTTTCATGCTATGACCCTCTATTATTCTGTGATTTTGTGACGGAAAACTTCATCAATATCACAGAGCACTATACAACTAATAAAGTGCTTCTTGAAGCTTACCCAAACCACTGTGTTTACTGACCCAGACTGCCTATAAATTAAGCAACAGCACCATTTTAAAATACCCATTCTTGTTTTTGAATGTCTTCCCTCTTCTTGTTACTGTCATCACCACAAGCCCCACAACTCATGATATTTGTGATCTTCCTCATCTGGGCTCTTAATAATCAATAGATTTCCTTGTTCTGTTTTGATGGCGATAGCCTTCAGCTATCAATTTCTTCAGTTCTGCAATTCCCTCCCTTTACCCTTATTACTTCATTGCTCTTTCTGCCACCCAGACATACATTTAAAATGAATTCTTGGACGAAGCTTGTGGTCATCGTTCCTTATGACCCCAGTATCAAACATTTTTTGATAACACCCTAATGAAAAACGAATACTCGAGGCATTACACAAATAGAAGCTGTTTTGTTATTGAGCTGCAGTTCTACGGATATGAGATAATAGCAATAGCATCTTTTGAGCTTTAATATTCTGGTTTTGTAGTTAAGGTCAGTGTGGTGTGGATAAGCGTAAAGATCAGCGGCAATCCAAACAAGGCAATCTGTTTGACTCGTATCCCATCTACCACTCTAAACATTTATTCCTTCCACTCAAGTACACAGTGGCTGCAATTTGTTCCGTCGACAAAGGACACTGCAGTTACTCACATGCCAAACCACAGCTTCTTCCATCAAGAAGGACAAGACAACAAGATGCATGGGAACTCCACAACGGGCTGGTACTCCATCAATTGCACACAATCCAGATTTGTGAATATATCGCCTTCATTATGGGGTATAAATCCTGGAACTTTCTGCCTGTCTACATTGTGGGGCACCTTCACCAGAATAACTGCAGCTGTTCAAGTAGGAAAATCAAGAAACATTCTCAGTGGAAAATAAATGCTGGCCTTGTCAGCGACTCCTACTTCCTGAAAAATGAATATATAGAAAATAATGCCACATTACCAAGTTCATGTTTTCCTTTGGACGGCACAGTGGCACAGTGGTAGAGTTGCTGCCTTACAGTGCCAGAGACCCGGATTCAATCTTGACTGCTAGTGCTCTCTGTACGTTCTCATCGTGTCCTGTGTGGGTTTTCTTCTGGTGCCCCGGTTTCCTTCCACTCTCCAAAGATGGACAGGTTTGTAGGCCAATTGGCTTGGCAACATTGTAAAATTGTCTCTAACATGTGTAGGATAATGTTAGTGAGCCTGGTCAGCGCGGACTTGGTGGGCCAAAGGGCCTGTTTCCACGTGGATCTCTAAAGGCTGAAGTAAAGTTTCTCACTAATACCTTTGGACTTTAAAGGTGTTAGTGAGAAAAGGGGTTAATTATACTAACAGTGAAGATATAATGTTTATTCTCTTAAGGTGTCAACATGGCAAACCCAAGGGTCACAGGGCAAACATGCAAACTCCACACAGCTGTGAAGCATGTACTCCACAAGCTGCACCTCTGTGCTGGCCATCGTGCAACTCCACTCAATTTGGCAACAAAACATTCCTCTAGATATCTGAAGTCACGTTTCTGGGGTAGAATTTGAACAAGCAGCCTTCTCACACTGTCAGATAACTAACTGCACTACCAGGCATCCTTTTTTCCCCAAAAAATAAACTTTATTCAGAATAAAAAACATATATAAAACCAGAACTGTGCAAACCCGCTTCGGACATTCTCAGCATTGATACATTTATTAGCGATATACTCTATAGTGTTCACAACTATCCTTAAACCAAGCACCCTTGCCACTCATGTGGATCTCTGGGGTGATGTCCATTCCCATGTTTGAGGGGTGGCCCCACCAGACTCTGCCCCTCAATGTCCAGCAGCAGAAGGACCCACATCAAAGCCATGTTTCAAGAAGTCTGGAGGGACTTTAAATCCCCCATATTTTCCCCTCCACCTTTAATCCATCAGCCTCCAGTGTGTCACACCTACACACGCTGTCGATGTTGTGGAGATCCCTGGAACACATCAAAAGTTACATTAAATCTGAGCAGCAATGGAGTGACGGGTGAAAATGTTGTCAGTGTTGATTTTAAAATGCAAGCAGAGGCAACAACCGTGTTGCTGGTTCAAATATTCTTTTTCACATCAGTGCATGCAGCCAGAAGGTCTTCACGTTGATGTTATGAGAATTTCAACGTAAATCTATTTTTTAATCCAAATTGTAAAGCATTACATCGGAGGAATTTTAACATAGATATAGATAACCAGGCAAGTTTGTAAAACCCTGACCTTTGTGCAATACATCAAGATAGCATTATTTCTTTTTGATGAATTTGATGATTCAATCTCTCTCAAGAAATTCAAAACCATGTTACAGTGAGGTGTGAACCATTCAGCAGAGTGTGAAGAAAATTTTAAACCAGCAGTGTCCACTAGCAGTGAGCTCCTCAGCTTGGCACAACCAGACACTTCTACTATTCAATTCTATTTTACTTTTACATTGATTTCTCCATTTCTAGCTTACTACATAACCCTCCCCCTCTCCCTACTTTCCCCACATAAACCCCCTCCGCTCTTTTTCCCTCCCCTCCCCTCCATGTGCCCCCTCTGAACTCTCATGTGGTTCTCCCCTTTGCTCCCCTTCCGCCTCATTCCTTCCTCTAGCGTCACAATTGGCAACTGTTCAATTATTGTGAGATGGTTGTCTCACACCTTCTGTCTTTTCATCTCTGGCCTTTGTCCAACCATCTGCCCATCAAAAAAACCCTCCTCACCTGCATCAACCTGACAGGAGATAGACACAAAATGCTGGAGTAACTCAGCAGGACAGGCAGCATCCCTGGAAAGAAGGAATGGGTGACGTTTCGCATCGAGACCCTTCTTCAAACCCGAAACGTCACCCATTTCTTCTCTCCAGAGATGCTGCCTGTCCCGCTGAGTTACTGCAGCATTTTGTGTCTGTCTTCGGTTTAAACCAGCATCTGCAGTTCCTTCCAACGTAACAGGCAAAACAAAACTGAAACAAAGAACGAGACATTTGGAACAGCACTGCTTTGCAAACAATGGCTGCACAAGTGCGAGGAGATGTTCAGTGTATCATCATGTGACCATGTGTCAGTGGAGGGGTAGTGGTGGTGGAGGCAGTAACCAACATGATCCTTTACCAATGTACCCATGCATGAGCATCTCAGCATCAAGATAAGAAACGTTAATCCTGCACAATCTTTCTGATGAAATTGGTTCCATAGCATGAAGTGAGGTCTCAGCATACCCTGAGGAAGTACTTTCCTGATTAGTTAGTGACCTCCCGCACAAAACGTGCTCAGGCTCACTAACAGAAACACAGTGCTGGTGCAATCAACAAGACTGAATATTGGTCTTGTGTAACAGTCTCAGTCAAAACTCGACAGGCTCAGTGCCAGGTAGTCGAGGGCGACAGAGGATGCGCTACAGCAGCCTGGGGCTTACCTGAGCAGGGGCACTCCAAATGTCCTGAAATCCCACGGTGGTATCTGCCTCCACCACTACCCCCAGCAGCTTGTTGCAGATGTTCATCGCCCTCTGTGTAAAAAACGTGCCTCGTACTGCTCCTTTAAACTTTGCCCCCCTGACCTTTGAAGCTAACTCCACTAGTGTTTGATTTTTTTTCCATCCTGGAAAAAAAAAAAGATTCTGTCTACCCTATCATAAAGTTATGCCGCTCATAATTGCATGTACTTCTATGACGTCTCCCCTCATCTTCCGACGTTCCAGAGAAAACAATCCAAGTCTGTCCAGTCACTCTCTGCAGCTAACACCCCCAAACCCAGACATTATTCTGCTAAAGCTCCTTTCCAAAGCCTCCACATCCTATCCGGTAATGGAGTGACCAGAACTATGCAATACTCCAAATGCAGCCCAACCAAAGTCCTATAGAGCTGCATCATGACTTCCAGACTCTTCAATTCTGCATTCTCTCATGGGACACCGTCACTGACAAAGTCTACATTTAATACATCTTTAATTCCTCTCTTGAAGGCAGTGCTGAACTAGCTTCTTGAGTAGCAGCAGTCAATGTAGTGGCGGTGATGGTCTGAAAATGCCAAAGTATTTGTGGTCATATGTTTAAGGTGAAAGGGGAAAAGGTTAACACTGGCCACTGGCAGTGGTTGCCTGGAACGCACTACCAGGAGAGTTGTTAGAAGCAGATATGATAGCAACATTTTAGAAGCATTTCGACAAGCATATGGAGGGATATGGACTACGTGCAGGCCGATGGAATTAATTAGATTAGCATCATGGTCGGCACAGACATGGTGGGCTGAAGGGCCAGGTCCTGTATTGTACTGTAGTGTTTTATGTTCTATGTACAATTCAGTTTCTTGCTAGTTGATTTCAGAGACCAGTTCAGAGCTGACAGTTCTGGAGCCACAATAGGGCCAGGCCATGTTCGGGTGGCAGATGTCCTTCCCCCAAAGGATATCAGTGAACCAATCCAGCAGATTCATGGTCACCATTAACAAAATTGCTTTTTTTCAATTTATTTAACGAACTGAATTAAAATTCCTAGCTGCCATTTTGGGATTGCTTCTACAAATCTTCATTGCAGTCTCAGGATTATCCATCAAGTAATTTAATTGCCACACGTTACTTTGGGTAATTATACCCACTTCTGGGTTAATACTCAAACATTCATCATAAGTTTCTCCCCCGCAACAGTGCTCCTCTCCCCATGCCCACCTCCCCTCCCTCCCTTCCCCACGTCATCTCACTCCACGCCTTAATAATGTGATTAGATTTTTATAACTGTGACAGAAAAAAAACATAGCTGGATGTTGAACAGCCCCCCCCCCCCCCCCCCCCTATCATAAGCACCACCCACATCTCAAGCACAAATAGTTAGAAAAGCGATAACCAGGAATCTTTCTGTCCCTACTTGTGCCAGTTATACGACTCCTGCTCAGAATTTATATCTGATTGTGTGGACTTGAACAGTCAATTTAAAATACTGGTGTGTTGAACATTTGCAGGCATAAATATAATCATTAAAATAATCAAGTTGTACCAGCAGGTAAAACCCTCCTCTGCAGAAGTCCATAAATTATACCAGCGCCAGGAAATATATATCAATTAATTCATTCTGCATTGTTGACAAGTTAACTCCTGTGCATCTGGCGTCTTTTAATATAGAACTGTAACTCATTTTTTGCTCTCTTCTTGTTGAGGTTCCGGGGGCAGAGGTGAGGTTATGTGAGAGTTGGGAAGAGGTGGAGGGAGGGGGAACCAAAACAAGGGCCGAGGGAATCTGGGACAGGAGCAAGACACAGTGTGTGGCAGGAACCTGTAGATCAGTGCCATTGCGTGACAGGGTGCCTGGTGCTCCACAGGTGCCTGTCACACTTTGTACATGACAGTGGTTAGCTTTACGCCTGACGTACAACCTGCCCGTTCCCATGGCAGCCATCATGTGACAGCTCTGGGCTGTCTGCACCTGCCGTGTGGGAGACAAAGATACGTTTCTCACTCCCAGCTAATTACTAGGGTACACAATGGGGAATAGCACCCACCGACAACCAAACATTTCAACATTAATTGAAAACACATTATTAATGCGAGTGTAATCTGATTCCTATTAGTGTTAATGAAAGCAATAAACTTCACTGCAAGGCAACAGATAGTGACAGAGATTTACATCTCTGAAATGATTGTTCTGTGAAGAGAAATAAAAGTTTTATTTGTACAAAGGGTGCCCCAGATAACTCTCATCGTGAACAATCAATCCAGAAAATACAGGATCGTCTGTGAATTAAATATGTTCCCTGCTAGCTCAATATGTACGCAGAATAGATGGTGCTTGTCTGAGCCCTGTAGGTAAGGTAAATACCATGTGCTGTCTTAGCTAGGCATTAGTAGAAACGCTGTACTTAGAATAAACATCCCTGGGCCAGGAACAGGTAGAGCCAAACACAATTACTGCTTCAGTTACCCTGGCACATAGGTGGAGATAAAACAACACCATCAAAATCAAAGATCCTATAGCAAGCAAGCTAGATCACTCCTAAATGCAATGGGCTGACGTGTAGTACGCAACGGAGTGGAACGTGGGCCTTTTTTTCATCCATTTCCATAACCGGACCCAACCCGACCCGACCCGCAGTGTAATCAGTGTTGCGGGGGAACAGTTTGTGTTAATAAATTATAATTCTGAAAATGAGGAGAAGGTTTTCCCAAATACCTTTTATTTTTACGAGGATGTTTCTGTAACCGGCTTCTGTCTCCGCACTAGTATCCTATGGGATCTTTGGTGCGGAGACGGAAGCCAGTTACGAAAATGGGGCCGAAAATTACCCATGAATCTGCCCATGACCGTACTACGTCTTTTTCGTCGAGTGGACTATCTTGCTCCCTATAGGATCTTTGATCAAAATGATGCATCAAGTGGTGTATTTTCCCAGCATGCTCTATCACACCACACACACACAGACACAGACACACGCACCAAACTCCTTGCCCCTATTTAATGAAGCAACCAATACTTGGGGGAGCATAGTTGAAGCGTCACATTCATCAAGTACAGTACATTGCCTAGATGGTCGCTCTTCAACATGACCTTGACAGTAAGTCTCAGCAGATAGTTCCATCCCAAAGGGAATCACAGTTGAGCTTCATCTTGCCCCAAGTTCTAACAAACACAGGGTACACCAAAGGCTGGAGAAACTCAGCGGGTGCAGCAGCATCTAAGGAGCGAAGGAGATAGGCGACATTTTGGGTCGAGACCCTTCTTCAGACTGGTCAGGGATCAGGGAAACGAGAGATATAGATGGTGATGTGGAGAGATAAAGAACAATGATTGGAATATGTGCAAAAAAGTATCGATGATGAAGGGAACAAGCCATTGTAAGCTGTTTGTAGTGTGAAAATGAGAAGCTAGTGCGACTAGGGTGGGGGAGAGATAGAGAGAGAGGGAATGCCAGGGCCCGAGGGCTAAGGGAGAGGTGGGAACGGGAGGAGACAGCAAGGGTTAACAGAATTGAGAAAATTCAATGTTCAAGCCCAGAGGATGCAGACTCTGACCAGTCTAAAGAAGGATCTCGACCCGAAACGTCGCCTATCTCCTTCGCTCCTTAGATGCTGCTGCACCCGCTGAGTTTCTCCAGCCTTTTGTGTACCCTCGATTCTCCAGCATCTGCAGTTCCTTCTTTAAAGCATTCTAACAAACACAGTTGCTTTCTTGCATGGATCACTGTACCAATCAGCTCATGTGTTCTGTCTGATCCTTGGAACGTTGAAGGCAATTATGATGCTTCTGAAGAAGGGTCCCGACCCGAAACGTCATCTATTCCTTCTCTCCAGATTCCTGCCTGTCCTGCTGAGTTACTCCAGCATTTTGTGTCTACCTTCGATTTAAACCAGCCTCTGCAGTTATTTCCTACACATGATACGACTGCCACCAGAAGAAGCCAGTTAATTCAGCACAGGCCTGAAATCAAGCCTGAGGTCTTCGACATTGCTCAGTGGCTTTCTGTTTATCTGGGGAGCTCATTAATGTTTTCTTCTGAGGTAATTTATACAGCACCATGTGTAAAATGTTTCCCTCATGGCAACTAGAAGCACATTGCCTGAACACTCTTGGTTGGGTGGAATGGAGTAAGTCCCGGTATCCTATGACAGCACAGAAGTTACAGGCACACCCTCAGTTTGTGATAAATACTTAATGGGAAAAGCAACATTACTTCATAAAATGCCACATGAAATAGTCAAACACATTTACTTCAGCAGGATTATCAACACACTCCAAAAATTAATCAGTGGATAATATTTTTTTAATTTATTTTCCAGGATTAATCTTTTTTAATTCAGTTACAAGGAGATTTAGGTCAATCTTGTTCATGTAATGAAAATCCAGTCCTTCGTGCTATTGTCGGCTTCCTGGCAACAAGTCACATGAGAGTATCCGCATTTTTACCAATCGTCTTTCAATTATCAGCTGACAATTTCAGACGTTACAATTCTAAGCCATGTTGCATCAATTGTGCAATGTTTATTTGTCAGAGAATGAAGATCTGTAACCTCCCACAGAGAATGTACTGATTCTAAAGAATAAAAACAAAGTTTAATTTTTTCATTTGCATACTGCAGTCTCCTTCAATTCAAATTGGTATAATATGGGCATTTATTTATTTAATCCTTGCCACGTTACAGCTCCCCCGATGCATTGCCTCATGTGGAACTGAGCCATATTAATCAGGAATCTTGCAGGTCCTTTCTCAACGTGTGTCATTAGCTGGTCGGAATAACAGCTGTATTTGCTCTGCTTTAACAGACCATTACTTTCTGAAATAGGGATTGCTCATCTTAGCCAGGTTGCCACAACTCGTCATTATCCACTGACTCCTGCTCAAAGGTTTGTGCGAGTTGGGCCTCAGGAGAGGATAAGATTGGGATCAGATGCCCACCCATCCCCCTCCCACCAGAGGGCCTGTCCGCATTCAATGTCTGAATCTCTCTTGAAGCACAGACTACACCAAGGCACAGGAGGAGGGCTGATCTCATTGAATCTGGACCGGCATTTGGAGAGTGAGGAGGGAGAGCAGAAAAGAGAGAATAAATGACATAAAAAGAATTATAGTATGTGCATGGCAAACTGCTCGGTGTATGTCTGCCATAATTAAATTCTGAGACACAACAGTGGTAATCCTATTCTAAAACCTTTACTTATTTATCTCAAATTTTGTTTAGTTTAGAATTACAACATGGAAACAGGACCTTCAGACCACCAAATCCACACCGACCATTGATCACCTGTTTCGACTAATGTCATTCCACTATCGCATCCACTCCCTACGCACTGAGGGCAATTTTTACAGAAGACAATTAACCTATTGACCCCGCACATCATTGGGATGTGGGAGGAAACCGGAGCACCTGGAGATTCACCGAGACAGCTCCCGAGGTCAGGGTGGAACCCGGATCTCTGGTGCTGTGAGGCAGCAACTCTATCAGCTGCACCGCCCTTTCATGGAAATACTTCATTCTAGCTTTGAGGAAATGCCAGGTTGTAAATTAGCGAAACAGAAAACTCACAAAGGGATAGGAGAGTATGGTCAAGCAAAATAGGAATCAATGTGGAAGTTGAGGTGCGTAATGGATTAAAAGTATTATCTATCAATGCGCAAAGTATAAGAAGTAAAGTGGATGAGCTTGAGGCTCAGTTAGAGATTGGTCGATATGACATTGTGGGGATTACAGAGACATGGCTGCAGGAGGATTGGGACTGGGAACTGAATACTCAGGGTTATACGTCTTACAGAACGGACAGGCAGGTGGGCAGAGGAGGTGGGATAGCTCTGTGAGGGGTGAAATTCAGTCCCTTGGGAGGGGTGACATAGGGACTGACGATGTAGAATCGCTGTGGATGGACTTGAGGAATTGTAAAGGTAAGAAGGCACTAATGGGAGTTGCAGTATCTACAGGCCTCCAAACAGTAGCCTGGATTTAGGGTGCAAGTTGTAGCAGGAATTAAAATTGGCATGTAACAAAGGTAATGCCAGTGTAGTTATGGGGGATTTCAATATGCAGGTAGTCTGGGAAAATCAGGTTGGTTCTGCACCCCAAGAAAGGGAGTTTGTAGAGTGCCTCCAAGATGGATTCTTAGAGCAGCTTGTACTGGAGCCTACCAGTGAGAAGGCAATTCTGGATTTAGTGTTGTCTAATGAACCAAATTTAATAAGGGAACTCAAGGTAAAGGAACCGCTAAGAGGTAGTGACCATAATATGATAAGTTTTAATCTGAAATTTGAGAGGGAGGAGGTTAAATCAGAAGTGTCAGTGTTGCAGCTGAACAAAGGGGACTATGAAGGCAGGAGAGAGGAGCTGGCCAAGGTCGACTGAAAAATGATCCTAGCAGAAATGACAGTGGAATAGCAATGGTAGAAATTTCTGGGCATAATCCAGAAGATGCAGGATCATTTCATTCCAAAGAGGAAGAAAGATTCTAAGGGGAGTAAGAGGCAACCGTGGCTGACAAGGGAAGTTAGGGATGTAATAAAACCATGGCCAGGTTTAGATGAAGAGCGGCCCTAAGCTGTTCCACGTGAGGCCCCTCCCAATCCCCAACCCCCACGACCAGAGGAAGATAGTCCACCAGATTGACACCAATTTGCAGCCGAGCGTGGCCAATGAGATAAGGGGCTGGAAAGCTGCGCTTATTAATTAATTAATTTATTGCCAGTGCTAGTGTCGAGTTATTGGCTTAAAACACTATTATTCTGAAATGGAGGGCAAGGGAACATTACTGAAGGGTTGTTTAGACGCATTGTGACAGCATATGTAAGAAAGGCCTATGACAGTGTCAAAAATATTACACACCTTGCTGGGCACTCAACTTGTTTTCTCTGTTGTCAGCTGGTCAACCTTGGCAGCTTTTTACGTTGCCAAATGACAGTTTGGTTGGTCATTTAAGACAGCAATGCATGAGGCGTGCGATAATGTGCTCGGACGAAGTGCGTAGTTACCAGTTGGAATTATGCTCAATGAAGCATTCACATATTATTTCTGCTTCAAATAAAGTCACAAACTAAACATATTCACCAATCAAGACATGAAATATACCACAATGACATGCAGCAAAATGATAATACAGTATCTCAACTCTTTTTACACGTTGCAATGAATGCAATTTCTATTATTTCTTTCCACTTCCAAACAAAAATGTGGTTGGATTATTCAGCCTATGATCAACCTCGGTGAGACCAAGCGCAGGCTTGGCGATCGCTTCACCCAACACCTCCATTCAGTTCGCAATAACCAACCTGATCTCCCGGTGGCTCAACAATTCAACTCCCCCTCCCATTCCGAATCCAACCTTTCTGTCCTGGGCCTCCTCCATGGCCCGAGTGAGGCCCACCGCATATTGGAGGAGCAGCACCTCATATTTGCTTGGGTAGTTTACACCCCAGCGGTATGAACATTGGCTTCTCTAATTTCAGGTAGTCCTTGCTTTCTTCCTCCTTCCCCTCCCATTCCCAGCTCTCCCACAGCCTAATGTCTCCGCCTCTTCCTTTCTTTTCCCCTCCCCCGACATCAATCTGAAGAAGGGTCTCGACCCGAAACGTCGCCTATTTCCTTCGCACCATAGATGCTGCCTCACCCGCTGAGTTTCTCCAGCATTTTTGTCTACTCATTCACACAAGTTCTGTTATCCCACTTTCCTCACCCACTCCCTACACATTAGAGGCAATTTTACAGAGACAAGTTAACCTACAAAGCTAATGCATCTTTGGGATGTGGGAAGAAACCCACAAGCTTGCAGGGAGAATGTGCAAATTCAACACAGACAGTGCCCGAGGACAGGATCGAACACAGATCTCTGGCGTGTGAGGCAGCAAGTCTACCAGCTGTGCCACTATATTCTGTTTTCCAACACACAAAAAATTATACGTTGATAACTTTGGTTACTAAAAAAAAGAAAAATATCCATTTTCAGTCTTAAATCTCCAAGTGACGCTATGTCCCCCTTTACAACTACTGTAGATTTTAATTCAGTTCAAAACTATGGGGCAGTACATTGACCAAAAAGTTGCTGCCTAAAAGTGCCAGAGACCCGGAATTGATCCTGAATATGGGCGCTGTCTGTGTGGAGTTTGCTCCTTTTCCCTTTGATCGCATGGGTTTTCTCCGGGTGCTCTTGTTTTCTTCCACATTCCAAACGTGTGCAGGAACCTATTTCAGACCCAACACAAACGTAATATTTTCCTTTTGTCCACAGATTCAGTCTGACCTGCTGAGTTACTCCAGCTTTTTGTGTCTAACTTCAGTTTAAACCAGTATCTGCAGTTCTTTCCTACACACACGATACTATACGAAAAACTTTATTAATCCCAGGAGGTAAATTGTGTATGTGGGTATATATATTATACACACACACACACATATATATATATACACACATATATATATATATATATATATATATATATATAGTTATATATTCATACCGTTTTGTTTTCTCGTTTCTAACATTGTTTACAGTGTACCATGTTTACATATTCTGTTGTGCTGTTGCAAGTAAGGATTTCATTGTTCTAACTGGGACGTGAGAATAAAACACTCTTGACTTACGTCGCTAATGTGTGGGATAGAACTAGTGTATGGGTGATAAGTGGTCGGCGTGGACTTGGTGGGCCGAAGGGCCTGTTTCCATGCTGTATCTTTAAATTGAACTAAAATCACTAAAACCAGAGGGAGTCTGAAGAAGGGTCTCTACCCAAAACGACACACAATTTCTTCTATCCAGAGATGCTGGCTGTTCCATGGAGATCCCCCCGCACAATTAAAGCATGGAATAGTCTTCACCCTACCATAATTACCCAACCAGACGTAATTAAATTTAAGGTAGCTCTTATTTCCCCAAAAACCCTCTTTTGCTTAAGTCCAAGTCAAGAGTTAAGAGAGTTTTATTGTCATGTGTCCCAGATAGGACAATGAAATTCTTGCTTGCTGCAGCACAACATATTATATAAGCATAATACAGAACAGGAGATAAAGGTTCAGTGTGTTTATATACCATAGAACATATATATACACAATAAATAAACAGATAAAATGCAATAGGCTGCTATTCAGAATTTGGAGTTTGATGATGGACCCTCCACCACCTCCAGTTTAAATTCCATTTAGAATATTTTTGGAGGACCAGAAAACCAGAAGCAAGAGTTACTCCATGGAGTTACTCCAGCTCCAGCGAGTGATTCTGCGTTGGGTTTCAGCGGTCGCGGCGAGGCGGCCAGATCTCCCACAATTCAAAGCGAGGGAGAAAGTGCCCAGCGCCGACCAGTTGCCATGGCAGTGCACATGTGCAGGGCGGCTGATGATGTGCTGCCCATGGTTGTGCACATGTGCAGGGAGAGGATGTGCTGGTCGTAGCAGTGCGCATGTGTAAGGCTGCCAGCCGTGCCGGTGGATGAGAAGCGAGCGGCGACCCGGACTCGGATAAGGATGGCGGGCGGAGACGGAGAGTGACAGAGAGAGAGATAGATAGGGGAGCCCGCTCTGAGTTGAACAGCAGGTGTCCTGCCTTGGCCCCCTAGATTTGGACGCCCTAGGCACCTAGTGGTAAATCCGGCCCTGAATAAAACTAAAAGAAAAGATGTATAAATAGCAAAGAGTAGCGGGAAGCCAGATGATTGATAAACATTCAAAGGACAACAGAAGGTAATAAAAAGGGCAATATGGAGTGAAAAGATGAAGTACAGGGTTAAGCTGGCCAAGAATATAAAGAAGGATAGTAAAAGCGTCTTCAGGTATGTTAAGAGAAAAAGATTAGTAAAGACAAATGTGGGTCCCTTGAAGGCAGAAACAGGTGAAATTATTATGGTGTCTAAGGAAGTGGCAGAAGAGTTGAACAGAGAAGACACAAACAATCTCCCAGAAGTATTAGAGGACAGACAATGTAGGGAGACAGAGGAACTGAAATAAATTTGCATTTGGCGAGCAATAGTATTGGGTAGACTGATGGGACTGAAGGCTGATAAATCCCCAGTGCCTGATGATCTGCATCCCAGGGTACTCAAGGGGGTGGCTCTAGAAATTGTGGACACATTGATGATCATTTTCCATTGTTCTATAGATTCAGGATCAGTTCCTGTGGATTAGTGGGTAGCTAATGTTATCCCACTTTTCAACAAAGGAACGAGAGAGAGAAAATGGGGAATTATAGACCAGTTGGCCTGACATAGGTGGTGGGGAAGATGCTGGAGTCAATTATTAAAGAAGTAATAATGGAGTATATGGATAGCAGTAAAAGGATTGGTCCAATTCAGTATGGATTTATGAAGGGAAAATCCTGCTTGACTAATCTTCTAGAATGTTTTGAGGACGTGACAAGTAAAATGGATGAAGGAGAGCCAGTGGATGTAGTGTATCTGGACTTTCATAAAGCCTTTGATAATGTCCCGCACAGGAAATTAATGGGCAAAATTAGAGCACATGGTATTGGGGGTAGGATATTGATACGGATAGAGAATTGGTTGGCAGACATGAAACAAAGAGTAGGAATAAAAGGGTCCCTGTCAGAATGGCAGGCAGTGGTGAGTGGAGTGCCGCAAGGCTCGGTGCTGGGGCCGCAACGATTTACAATATATATTGATGATTTAGTTGATAGGATTAAAAGTAACACAAGCAAATTTGCAGATGACACAAAGGTGGGTGACAGTGTCAACTGCGAAGAGGATGCTAGGAGGCTGCAGGGTGACTTGGACAGGTTGAGTGAGTTGGCAGATGCATGGCAGATGTAATATAATAGAGATAAATGTGAGGTTATCCACTTTGGCGGCAAGAACAAGGAGGCAGATTGTTATCTCAATAGTGTCAGATTAGGAAAATGGGAAGTGCAACAAGACCTGGGTGTCCTTATACACCAGTCACTGAAAGTAAACGTGCAGGTACAGCAGGCAGTGAAGACAGCTAACAGCATTCATAACGAGAGGATTTGTGTATAGGTCCTTCTGCAGTTGTACCGGGCCTTGGTGAGACCACATCTGGAGTATTGTGTGCAGTTTTCGTCTCCTAATTTGAGGAAGGACATCCTTGCTATTGAGGCAGTGCAGCGTAGGTTCATCCCCGGGATGGCGGGACTGTCATATGAGAAAAGATTGGAAAGACTGGGCTTGTATTCACTGGAATTTAGAAAGATGAGAGGATATCTTATAGAAACGTATAAAATTATAAAAGGACTGGACAAGCAAGATGCAGGAAAAATGTTCCCAATGATGCAGGAGTCCAGAACCAGGGGCCACATTCTAAGAATAAAGGGGAAGCCATTTAAAACTGATAAGAAAAAGCTTTTTCACCCAAAGAATTGTGAATTTGTGGAATTCTCTGCCACAGAAGGCAGTAGAGGCCAAATCACTGGATTAATTTATAAGAGAATTGATAGAGCTCCAGGGGGCTAGCCGAATCAAGGAATATGGGGAGAAGGCAGGCACGGGTTACTGATTGTGGATGATCATCCTTGATCACAATCAATGGCTGTGCAGGTTTGAAGGGCCAAGTGGTAATCTCAATATATTTATCTTTTAATACAATATTAGTGTGAGAGACTGAGTATATAGACAAATATACATGAACATACATGAATAATTATTTGTGATTGAGTGTGTGCTTGTTTAAGAACTGCAGATGCTGGAAAAATCGCAGGTAGGCAAAAATGCTGGAGAAAGTCAGCAGGTGAGGCAGCATCTATGGAGTGAAGGAATAGGTGACGTTTCGGGTCGAGACCCTTCTTCAGACTGATGTGTCTGCATGTGTGCATGTGTGTGCATGTGGTTCAGTGTGTGCATGTATGTGTTTATGCGCATATGTGTACATGTTAGGGCGTGTGTATGTTGGTGTGCACGTGTGTACGCATGTTGCCGCAATTGGATCTGGATCAAAAGGAGAGACAACAATTGGGCAGCAAGATGAATACAGGAGGGTATGGAATTGAGGGGGGTGTAACTGGGACGCCAGGTATCACCGTTGAGCCCTCTGGAGATGTTGTGGGCTTATAAATGAAACGTCAAAGAAGGAGGGTGCCCACCTGATGACCCCGATGACATACCTACCCTACCTCTCACCACTCCAATCCCACTGCGAATAGCAAGAGTGCCGACTTATTACAGGGATTGAAACATCAAGTCCTATTAGCTCTACTGTGTGCATCTGTGTATATATTGGGGGGGGGGGGGGGGGAGGGGTGTGTGTGTGTGTGTGTGTGTGTGTGTGTGTGTGTGTGTGTGTGTGTGTGTGTGTGTGTGTGTGTGTGTGTGTGTGTGTGTGTGTGTGTGTGTGTGTGTGTGTGTGTGTGTGTGTGTGTGTGTGTGTGTGTGTGTGTGTATACGTCGGTGACTATTATTTCAATAGTTCCCATGGAGAAAATATTTGGCTCAGTTCCTCATTTTCCAGAGTGGGAGATGTGATCGCTGGCAGATGGCAGATGGCACTCTACTGAAGGATAATTTTCAAGGGGCAACCCTGCCAATTACCTCCCTCAATAATGGAACAGAACAAACAAAAAAAGTTCCATATCTTCATCCTCCTCAAAATAAAATCCTGGTATTATTCAATTAATCTTGACTTAAGAATATGTATTCATTTCAATGGCTTTTATTCAAAGACCATGCACGGAATATTAAGTGAATGTTTTGCAGAGCAGAAAAATGGGAATTAAAATAAATTTGGAAATTTGCCAACATGAACAGCTTTAAGGCTATTAATACCAAGATGTGAAGGAGGCTGAAGGAAGACTAAGGTGGCTTTGATTGTGTACACAGACAAAGCAACAGACTCTATAACGCATCATGTGCTCCAATGTCAAGTAGGAGTGAGGAGAGATAGGGCACTCTGGAATAATAATCAGAGAACGGCTGGATGATCGAGTAGACCAGGATAAAGATGAAATATTGCATAGAGTGCTTCGAAAGAATGACATATTATAATTGAAATTTGATTATGTTTTGACATTCTTGTGATGAATTGTCATATTTTGCACCTTTCTGTTCAGCAATATGAAGAATACTTAGAAAAAGAACAGTTTTTGCTCTTGCCTGTTGAACTGTGCAGCAGTATTAGCTATTTCTAGGGCAGGTGTCAAGTGGAGAGAGTATTTCTTCATCAAAGCTGGTAATGTGAAATGAAAAAAGAACTAAAGCCCTTGAGAGTTACAGAACCCTCGGCGTTTGAAAAGGGAAAATGTCAACTAATGATACAGGTGGCAAGAAGTCAACAAGTTGAGGTGAGAGAAGCAAACCAGAATAAAACAAATGTCCTTCTTCTAAACATAAATAAATACTACAGGTAAATATGGTTTTATATAGTGATGGTATTTGGGGAATATCCCCAGCAAGTCTAGGCTGCTGCATAACTTATGCACAAGATGACACATGCTATAAATGCGGCACATACTTAACAGCTTACACATGATTAACCCTTGGAAGAATTAAAAGGGGGATTTATTCTTTATGTTATTAACAGTTGCATGAAAATTTCTCAGATAAATGGCCAGGAGTTCCCTATCTACAGTTTTGCAACCAATAAATGGCTTTAACCTCCTAAGTTTAAAGAGCAGAAAGACAGTGACTGGTGAGAAATATAGTAAAGAGACAATGATGTTCAGACAGACCATTAGGTCTTGATGGGTACACATGGATGTGTTTGCACAATTCATCGTGTGTTTGAGGGACTGGTCTTGTGGTTTAAGGCTAGATCACACTTTAATGTGGAGTTTGGAAATTTGTTCTGAATATCTGAGTCTCAGCCAGAGTTAAATGCTCGCTGTAACAATAGGAGTGTTACTTTATAAATGGGAAATGATTCAGGGATTTGTTCTGTATGCTCACCAGTGATTCTATCTTGCTGATGCACTGGAGGTTGATAGAAGAAAGAATCAGAAATAATGATAGAAAATGCCGGAGGTACACAGCTGGTCAGCAAAAATTTGCAGAGTTGGTGAACAATTTAGATCAATTATTTTTTAATCGGTTCTGATCAAATATCATTGAACTTAACTGTTATCCGCCTTTCTCTCAGCACAGATGTTGCCTGACCTGTTGTTTTCCATTGTTTAAGAAAGAACTGCAGATGCTGGAGAAACTCAGCGGGTGAGGCAGCATCTATGGAGCGATGGTATAGGTGACGTTTCGGTTCGAGACCCTTCTTCAGGTCACACTGAAGGGTCTGAAGAAGGGTCTTGACCCGAAACATCACCTATTCCTTCGCTCCATAGATGCTGCCTCACCCGCTGAGTTTCTCCAGCATTTTTGTCTACCTTTGTTGCTTTCTCTTTATATTTCTGATTACCTGCTTCTTCAGTTTTCTTTTTGTTTTGGGAAGGAAAGACTCTGGCTTTGATGTCGTTTATTCCAGTCCCCCTCTCCCCTCCCAACTTTCACTGCTTGAGCTGAGCTAATGAGAAATACGCACCAGGACAAGGGAACGAAGAGTGTTTGTAAAAGGCACCCCAACATGGATTCCAAGATAGGAAAGAATGAAATGTAGAGATACTTAACAAAAAGCACAACGCCTAAGTCTGCCAGGCAGAGCCTTGAGCTAGAACATTGCTGATTCTTCCCACGGTGCCAGGGAGTTCATGCAGCAAGCTAACAGACATTAGTGGGGTTATCTGGTCATTGTAGAGATAATTTGACGCATTCAAACAGAAACAGCAAGGTTTAGAGGGAATGGGCCAAACGTGGGCGGGTGGGACTAGTGTAGATCTTGGTTGGTGTGGGCTAGTTGGGCCAAAGGGCCTGTTTCATGCTGCATGACTTTATGACAAAGTAGACAAGAGTGGAATTTGTTGAAACCTTGTCTGACAAATGAAATTCAACACATTTCATGAATGCAATATAAATAATGATGTCTCTTGAGTTTGTTTTAATCGGGTCATTGGTGCATTATTAAAGATTGAGGTAACATCAGAAGTCTTGCTGCTGTATGACAACTAACCTCTCAATTTTATTTCAGTCTGTATCTACAAGTTTCCAAAGTATTAAATGGATTTCTTCTCATTATTTTTAAAGTCCTCACATTGGGTGGAGGAGTAGAATTTTGCACCAGAAATGTATTGTGGTTTTGCTTTCTCCCTCGGAATAGTCACAGAGGCTTCGGTAGCTTTCGTTTTAGTTTTTAGTTTTAGAGATACGGCGCGGAAACAGGCCCTTCAGCCCACTGAGTCCGCACCGACCAGCGATCCCCGCACATTGACGCAACCCTACACACACTAGGGACAATTTTATATTCATACCAAGCCAATTAAGCCTACAAGCCCGTACGTCTTTGGAGTGTGGGAGGAAACCGAAGATCTCAGAGAAAACCCACGCAGGTTATGGGAAGACCGTTCAAACTCCGTACAGACAAGCACCCATAGTCAGGATTGAACACGAGCCTCTGGCGTTGTAAGGCAGTAGTTCTACCGATACGCCACTGTGCAACCCTAGCTCTGTAATTACACAAGGAGAGGCAATGCAAATCACTCCCATCCCACCTCTTGCATCATCCACAGACACATGTATAAACCTGTGTGGCCACCACTGATGGACAAAAACCATAGTTGCTGGACTTGTTTGTCAGTCACATTGTGACGGCAATGGGGGACGGAGGAAAACGTGAAGTTAGAGCAAAAGTCATATCAGTCATGAATTTCGTGAATGACAGATTAGACTCAAGGGACTGCTTGGTCTAACTTTGCTCCTATCTTTTATATTATGTTAGATGTCCCCAAGAGGGATTCAATGAGTGTGGAAACTTGGCCTATGTGGTTCAGTAACGCATCTGCCAGCACGATCACTCATTTCGGAAATAGACCTGGATACAGGTCTACAGACACAGGCGTAATGCAGGATAGCTATCTTGCAAGTTCTCATTTTAATCCATCCAATATTTTTTATCAATGATTTTCTCATGGACCAAGTACTAAGCTTGACTTATTCCTTCTCTCATGTCAAAGACTGTTGTATACCACCCTCGAGGCAATTGTACACTGAAGACACAGTACATCAGACCAAGTCCAGCCTACAATCAAAATAAGGACAAATAATTGATCCCGTAGGCTATTGATGTTTCTTGGGGAACAGACAGTAATTGCAGTGATTCAAATGGCTAAGATAGTGACATTTCCCACAGGAAAGGATTGAAGACATGCATGATGAAAGGACACAAATGAAACATCTTAACTACTGCTCCACATATTCCACATATTCCGTACCAGGTTTAAGGGCAAGTGGAAAGTCAGTGGAGCTGCAAATTAGAGCAATCACGAGCAGAAAACACCTAGATGGATGTGATGAAGACAAGGCAACAAATTCAGAAACTTCAGACAGAACCTCAACACACCCAGACTGAGACTTAGCAGAAAATCCGAGTTTTAGCTACAAATATAATGGATGGAGAGTGAGACGCGTGCCAAAATAGCTCAGTGCCGGGGGCATGTTATGGCATGTGTTGACCACCTACAGATATAAGAGCAACCCGTCAATTAAAATGACGAGATATGTACTGAGCTGCAGCCAATAGCAAATGAGTAATGATTTGAGCTGAGGAAAGAACACATAATGGCCATGTAGAGGCAAGAGAGCGGCCTAAAGGAAGCAAAGAGTAGCAGGTTGACACAACTGATTGAGGAATGCACATATTTAAGGAGACGGATACGTTTGCAGGCCAAACAATGTCTGTCCATATCATGAGGTGAATCCCAGATGATTTATCCAAACAACTATTGTTATTTTAGAAAATTACTATTAAAACACAAAGTACTTGCGCTATAATGCCAGGATAAGCATTCAACCATGAAAGCCAAACCTAGTGACAAAGTAATATCTAAACTGCTTATACACGCTTGTGCTATAGGACAATAATTAACTCCATATGCAATAGTAAGCTATCTACATGTATCCCTTCCATATCCATGTTTTTTCTTGGAGGAGAAGTTAATATATTTTACTCAAACCTCGTTCAACACCAAGGACTGCTGGATACCTACATTGCTGTCATTACCCAATTGTGGACCCATTATTGCTGTCCTGATTTACTCCAAGCAGAGACCTAGAATTTAAATTAGGACAGACAAATATCCCAAAGGTTCTTAATACTTCCGTTGAAACTGAGAAAATAGCTTGATTCTACCTCCCACAGGGAAGGACTGGGGACTGAGTGATGCGGTCACAGAGAGTAGATGCCTCCAGGATTCATTCAGGAATAGAGAGGGATTAAATGGTCGGTAATCCCAGCTGGAGTTGAAGAGAAGATACACTTAAGTGATAATGGAAAAACACTGTGTTTCAGTAAAACCTGTCTCCCAATGCTGTACCACTTTAAGTGGATTAATTGATGAAAATAGTTTATATTAACATTCAGTTAAAAGGCAATTGCAATGTAATCAAGCAAAAGTTGGATGCTGACGAACAATTATATTTGTCAGCCACTAGTCAATAAAACAATTGCAATCAATATAATGTGTTTAAGAAGGAACTGCAGATGCTGGAAAATCGAAGGTCGACAAAAGTGCTGGAGAAACTCAGCGGGTGCAGCAGCATCTATGGAGCGAAGGAAATAGGCAACGTTTCGTCCCAAAACATTGCCTATTTCCTTCGCTCCATAGATGCTGCTGCATCCGCTGAGTTTCTCCAGCACTTTTGCCTACTTGCAATCAATATAAAGCAGAACCAGGCTAACACAAGTAACAAGGTCAGGTACAATAAACAGAATAGGACACAAAGTGCTGGAGTAATTCAGTGGGTCAGGCAGCATCCGTGGAGAACATGGATGGGTGACGTTTTGGGTCAGGACTGTCTTCAGACAATTGTTCTTCCTCTCCAGCCAATTCTTCAAACATTACTCTATTGCTTGGGTGATCTTCTGTTGACGTCCAACATAAATTTGAGGATATTGGTAGTGGCATTCCACTTAATTCCACTTAAAAGTCATCTTCTTAAGGAACATCTTGATCTGAAACATCACCTATCCATGCTCTCCAGAGATGCTGCCGGACCCGCTGACTTACTCCAGCACTGTGTGTGTGTGTCCTTTTGTGTAAACCGTCATCTGCGTTGCCTCGTTTCTACAAGTAAAAACGTGTACATTTTTTTGCTTGTAAAAATGGAAGTACTCATCTGCGAAGTACTCATCTGTGAAGTACTCATCTGTGAAGAGAGAGCCAGAATGAAGAAAAATTGGGTTGCAAGTGTTTTGATATCTGGAAAAGAGGGAGAGTGCAGAGAACAGAAGAAACATGTAAAAGAATAGAGAGCAGGGAGAAGCTTGTTGATTGCAACTGTCCTGCAATTATGGATAACCAATGTTTCAAATTTTGATTAAAGTTCAGCAACCTGTACAGTAACTCAGATTTCTCCCGCTCGCATGCGATGCTGCTGAGTAATTCCAGCATTCTCTTTTATTTCAGAATGCAGAAGCTCAGTATTTTGTATCCAACAGTCTCTGCGTTGTTTTATTTCTTCTCCCCATTTATCTCCTTCCAATCACCTCTCCACAATACACACCATCAGCTATGATTAACAAGCCTGCAATAAACCTCTCTCAGCCAGCGCCAACACTGTCTGTGGCATTCGGCCTTTCCTGGTCTCCACCCTACCACATATTTGCTTTGCTCTCCCCATCCCTCTCCCTTTGTTTCTCTCTCCATTGATGCTGACTATCCTCAGCGTTTTCTCTTTTTATCCTGGCTAAAGTTACCCAAGTTTGAGGATTGGGTTGTTTTGATCCCTGACTATTTCGGTCCCATTTGACTCAGGATCCAAATAAGGTATTGAACCTTGGTGTATTTATTTGTCAAGCCTAGCCTGATCCAGTGTGAGTCCAGCCACCTATAATTATCCAATTCCTGGCCTGATCCAGTCACAATATGTGCAGTTGGGCCCCACAAGACTCTGTCTGGGTAGGCAAAGCCTAAAATAGAACCATTTTGTTCATCATGTCTAGGTCTTTCATTATTTTGTACGCCTCAATTAAATCTCAACTCAGTTTTATTTTTTTCCCCCAAAGAAAACAACCCCAGTCCCTAGCCAGTCTCTCTTCATGATTACAAACCAGCCCTGGAAACCTCCTCATGAATCGAACCACTGAGATGAAGTGATACCTAAACCTCTAATCTTCCAACCACTAGGCGAGAATACCACCCACTGAGCTGCAACCAATCAGTAAATACCATTATTTATTTCACGAACGAAATATGCATTTATTGTGTGGTTTAAAACAAAAGCAACAAAATGTCCACCTTATTTTGCTTGCTTATATGGCAGGCATCAAATTGGCAGAGCTTCTATTTACCTGTAGGACCTTGCCATCTGCAAAATGACTGCAGCTTTTCCCGGCATATTTGTTGTTGCAGATCCAAATAAGTGCAGCTGAATCATTTGATGTTCTTCTAAGATGTAATGAAATGCTGCAGTAAATCGTTGACTCCAATGCATTTGAAACACTCACAATACTCCATATGTGGAAAGATATTGTTGGTGATGGAGTGGATGATTGTGTTATGCATGTCAATGCTCTGATAATGTACACTATTCTCTAGCACACAGACACGGGGACACGCGCGGACGCACAGAGACAGCACACAGACAGACACACACACACACACACACACACACACACACACACACACACACACACACACACACAGCCAGTCAGACAGACAGACACACACGGATGACGGCAAGCACACACGCAAATGGACACACACACACACATGAGGACTCACACACACGGACGGACGGATAGACAGACAGACAGACAGACAGACAGACAGACAGACAGACAGACAGACAGACAGACAGACAGACAGACGGACAGACACACACACACACAATGGTGCTTATATTGTCACTATTTTTATTGCAAATGCACAGAAACATTTTTTTCATCAGAGACAGAAACATTAATGTAAAAAAAAACTGATTAATCTGTGGATAGAATTGCCAAATTCAAGACTTAGACAACCAGCTTAGACACCTGTTTCCCTTCAGCATTTATGATTTTCCTGATCTGTTGTGCTCAGAACTATTTGTATTGAGATACCGAACATATAACGTGACAAATACAAATGATAGTTAGTTTGCGGATGTCTGCTCAATTCCACCTTGTGAAAGTTCCTGTTGAAGTATCTGCTGCCTCAGTGCAGGGCAAGTACCACCGATTCAGGTCAGTTTCCCATCTGCAAAAGTCCTAACTTCCTTCATGGTTTAGTCTGTAAATTTCCTACCTTGTGTGGGACTAAACCTCACGTAACACAAAAGTCCCAAGTTACTGGGGTTTTCTGTGTTGGGGCTCTGAGAAACTGTGGCAGCTGACTTGTCAGTAGGTGTTCCATGATTCTCCTCAGCAACTCTAGCGAGGGAAAAATCAGACACGTTTCCAGTAACACATATATAAATATCAGAAAAAAATGCTGGGATGGGGGAAGCGAGGGAGAGAGAAGAGGGAAGCTTGGCTCTCAAATTCCTCATGCTCTGTGGAGCTGATCAAGTCAGCCATCTATTTTAAGGCAACACTGCCAACTCACTCTATTCCATGCAGTTCACATACAGTTCCAGCAAAAGCAGCAGGGTGGAAAATAAGGAGAGCATGATTCTGGCCACATTTCCTCTTCCACACTGCCATTTCAGAGGGCATTTGAAAGTCAACCAGATAGATTTATGGTCACATATATGCCACACCAGGTAAAGAGGAGCGATATTGTAGGAAGGAAATGCAGATGCTGGTTTATTCCAAGGATAGCCACAAAGTGCTGGAGCAACTCAGCGGATTAGGCAGTATCTCTAGAGAAAAGGAGTCTCCAAAGACTGAATGAAGAAGGGTTCTGACCCAAACCGTCACCTGTTCTTTTTCTCCAGAGATGCTGCCTGCCCCACTCAGTTTCTCCAGCACTTTGTGTCTATCTAAAGAGAACAGATATACTACCCTGAGCATCAGTTAAACCAGCATCTGCAGTTCCTTCCGACACATTTCATCAGCAAACTAGTTGTGGCCTAGAACACTTGAGAATTCCATGCTCCCCATTACTGACACTAGCTTTTAACTGTTTGTTCAATGAATTGACATTCTTCATTTCCAATGTGGAATATAACTCATATCTGCATCATTAGTCCAAACCTCGGGATTGCTAACTGGTCGAAAGATCACCACTGGTCGAAAGAGGGGTCAGAAACGTAAGGCAGGAGAAGCAGCAATGAAATATTTCCCTTAGCTAGAAATCTTGTTCTTACCTTGACCCAGGCTCTCTCCTGAGGCTCACATTTCACCCCTGACCATGTGTCTGAGCGCTGCTGAGGTTCATGGTATATAATGGTGAACTAATCCATACATGGAGGCTGGCTATTGAGTGATGCAATGTGGAATTGCTGACAATGTGGAATCTTACACCAGCAGGAGGCAGTATTCTCTGGAGGCAGGGACAGGAATTGGATACAAAGAAAACCCAAAAGGTCTTACTATTTTTCATGAAACGTTTGTGCCTTGTCTTTGATCCAGTCAAAATATAATTCTCTTGAAACCTAAGTACACGAGAGCAGTGTTTTAATAACTTATTTTGTTTGAGAAGTAACAGAAACCTTGTTGATTCCATCTCGGTGTCTCCAGGCCAAACATAACTTCAACCCAAGAGCAGAATTCCAATCTACTAAATCACTTCCTGCTCATTCCAATTATGTTGAGTCTCGATCCAAACATAACATAAATGTATAATCCTGATGTGATTACCAAATCACCTCTCAATTATTCACTTTGCAACACCCAATGTACTGACTATCTGTCACCCATGGACAACGCCACGCATTAAGCGTCAAATATTTCATGCACCATTTCCAACTCATCTCAGATATGCTTCAAAACATCTTGTATGGTCACACATTGAAGAGCATGATGTTTGGATTTAGATTTTATTGCAGGATAAACAATGAGGTAGGTGTAAGTACAAAAAGTGAAGCTTCTTTCATGTGTGCCCTTTGTACTGTAATCCAAACATAATACTGATCCCTGTATTGGAAAGGTTGACGAATATCAGAATTCAGCTTTTTCTGGAAGAAACCACATTCACAAAGCAAGGAAATAATGTGAATTTCATTTGATTCATTGCAGGCTAAACTATAATCCATTATGTTGGATTTTCTCCCGAGTGGCCCCGGTGACCTCATGGGTAAAAACACCATTCTGTAAGGAACTGGAAGGTAGACAAAAATGCTGGAGAAACTCAGCGGGTGAGGCAGCATCTATGGAGCGAAGGAAATAGGCAATGTTTCGGGACGAGACCCTTCTTCAGACTGAGTCAGACCTGAGTCACTCACTGAGCTGATACTACCCTCTTGAGTTTGGGGTTGGACCGTTGCCAAGCCTGGTTGGTTGTATCCCAAGAAGTGTCATTGAAGGTAGAAATGTGACCTGATACCTCCAGTAGCCCCTTCCCCTCAGTTCTGCCTTTGGTCATTGGATGCTCAACATGCCCCATGTTTGCAATGCAGCATCTTTCCACACAGATTGGAAAGAGAATAGATGTCTTAACCGTTTGGAAATACAGCATGGAAACAGAGCCTTTGGCCCACCAAATCCACGCCAACCGTTGATCACCCGTTCACACGACTTCTCTTCTCCCACTTTCTCATCTGCTCCCTACATACAAAGGGGCAATTTTACAGAGTCCAATTAACCTACAAACCCCCACGTCCTCGGGATGTGGGAGTAAACTGGAGCACCTGGAGGAAACCCATGCAGTCACAGAGAGAACATGCAAACTCCAAACAGACAGCACCCGAGGTCAGGATTGAACCCAAGGTCAGGGACACAAAGGATCTCTGTGCCAGAGTCTGGTGTAAATAAGGTGATATAGGGAAAGTGAGGAGCAGATGGAGGGTGGGTGAAATGTATAGATACAGGTCCACCGCTGATTTACCAGCAACTGAGGATACGTGCCTCCGTCCTGAAAGAGTTAATTGGTTACTTTGTTGTTAACTTTTAATTCTTTATTTAAGTTTCCAGCAGTCCGTGGTGCTTTAGAGACACGGGTTGGGTATAATTAGTGGGTCAGTGGTGTATTGTTGAATTATTGCTACGCGATCTCCGTTGGTCCGGCAAAATGGATAATCTGGCAAGGCTCTGGAACCCAAGGGTGCCGGGAAATCGATGGACTACCTGCAGTAGGTGGATGGAACCAGGAGGGGGAGGATGGGTGAAAATGGGCAATGGAGAGCTGGAGGCGAATTATGGGAAAGGGAACAAGAATTACATACAGGGGGTAATGGTTACCTGAGATATTACCTAACCTTACCCCACCTGAGGCCCAGTGAGGTCCGGTAATATTGTCGACAATAGGGCTGAGATCAGACTGTGCAGAGTATCATGAACCACACACCACAGAGGGAGTCCAAATAAGTAACAGTAAAGTAAAGTAAGTAAGTTTATTGCCCAAGTATTCACATACAAGGAATTTGCCTTGGTGCTCTGCCCACAAGTAACAACATGACATACAGTGACAGTTATGAATGACTCAGAAAACACTAAACATTAATAATAATAAAACATTAATGATAAAACACCATTGATCAAGCATGTGAACCAACAAAATACCAGATCAATGGGAGGCTACAGATTTTTGGCTGTTGAGTAGAGCAACTACTCGTGGATAAAAACTGTTTTCATTTCTGTCTGTGGCAGCTTTGACAGTCTGGAGTCGCCTTCCAGGGGGAAGTGCTTCAAAGAGTTTGTGGCCAGGGTGAGAGGGGTCAGAGATGATCTTGCCCGCTCGCTTCCTGGCCCTTGCAGTGTACAGTTCATCAATGGAGGAAATGGCCACTGCCTCTGTGCTGCCTCTTCAGACAATAAATTCTATCAGCTGTCTGCTCTTTTCCCATATTCCTGCATATGTTTGTTTCCATTCTAGTATTTATCTAATTCCTTTCTGAATCTGCTTCATAAGTTCATAAGTGATAGGAGCAGAATTGGGCCATTCACCCCATCAAGTCTACTCCACCATTCAATCACGGCTGATCTATCTCTCCCTCCACATCCCATTTTCCTGCCTTCTCCCCATAACCCCTGACACCCTGCTAATCAAGAATCTATCTACTGTATCTCTGCCTGGAAAATATCCATTGACTTGGCCTCCACAGCCTTGCAGGCAGAACTACCAACATATCTCTAAAATCACTAATATCTCTCTCCTTGGTTCTTTGGCAGAGATTTCATTTTTGGACTGTATGACAAAGTAGCTCTGCAGCATTAACCACTGAGTCATCAACTCACCCTTGCACCTACTTTACTGCTTCTAATACAAGTGGGTTGTTTGTTTTGATGCCTAATGCCTCAATCTTGCAACTTGCTGCAT
The DNA here is from genome assembly GCA_035221665.1 of Okamejei kenojei. Lineage (NCBI taxonomy): Eukaryota > Metazoa > Chordata > Chondrichthyes > Rajiformes > Rajidae > Okamejei > Okamejei kenojei. Next base: position 11,919,022 of record CM069164.1, read on the forward strand.
CCCATCCATTCTAAGGCAATAAATTAACACTTATGTCAGCCATAATAATGTGTTTCTGTTCCCACCAACATTCCTCCTTCATTTTATGCACTTCCAAGACAGATCTGACAGAAAGTGCAGTTATATATTTCAGTTTCAATTACATTACTTAGCAACAGAGCTTTTGAAGTTATTTTAGTGCTTTCGATCCTTATCTTTAAAACTTGTACTTCTTAACAATATACATTCCAATTAGTTAGAAAGGGGCTAAAGTTTATGTTTAAAGTGAGAGGGGAACGATTTAATGGGAACTTTTTCACACTGAGGGTGGCTTGGGACGAGCTGCCAGAAAGAATCGTTGAGGCAGGTACAATATACATTCTATTAAGTTGGATAGAGGCAAAAAGCTGGAGAAACTCAGCGGGTGCAGCAGCATCTAAGGAGCGAAGGAGATAAGCGACGTTTCGGGTCGAGACCCTTCTTCAGACTGGTCAGGGATCAGGGAAACGAGAGATATAGACGGTGATGTGGAGAGATAAGGAACAATGAGTGAAAGATATGCAAAAAAGTATCGGTGATAAAGGGAACAAGCCATTGTAAGCTGTTTGTGGTGTGAAAATGAGAAGCTGGTGCGACTTGGGTGGGGGAGGGAGATAGAGATAGAGGGAATGCCAGGGCCCGAGGGCTGAGGGAGAGGTGGGAAGGGGAGGAGACAGCAAGGGTTAACAGAATTGAGAAAATTCAATATTCAAGCCCAAAGGATGCAGACTCCCCAAGCGGAATATGAGGTGCTGTTCCTCCAGCTTGCGGTGTTGCTCACTCTGGCCGTGGAGGAGGCCCAGGACCGAGAGGTCGGATGTGGAATGGGAGGGGGAGTTGAAGTGCTGAGCCACCGGGAGGTCGGGTTGGTTATTGCGGACCGAGCGGAGGTGTTCGGCGAAGCGATCGCCAAGCCTCCGCTTGGTCTCACCGATATAGATCATCTGGCATCTGGAGCAACGGATGCAGTAGATGAGGTTGGAGGAGGTGCAGGTGAACCTCTGTCGGACCTGGAAGGACTGCTTGGGTCCCTGAAAGGAGTGGAGGGGGGAGGTGAAGGGACAAGTGTTGCATTTCTTGCGGTTGCAAGGAAAAGTGCCCGGGGAAGGGGTAGAGTGGGAGGGGAGGGAAGAATGGACAAGGGAGTTGCGGAGGGAGCGGTCTTTGCGGAAGGCAGACAGGGGGGGAGATGGGAAGATGTGGCGGGTGGAGGGGTCACGTTGGAGGTGGCGAAACTGGCGGAGGACTATATGTTGTATTTGCCGGCTGGTGGGGTGAAAGGTGAGGACCAGGGGGACTCTGCATAATACATTCTATTAAGTTGGATAGAGGCTAAAGCCTCCGTTTAAGGTGAGAGGGGAGAAATTTAAGAGGAATCTGAGGGGCAACCTTTTCACACAGAGGGTAGTATGCATATGTAATGAGCTGACAGACATCATTATTGAGACAGGTACATTAACAACATTGAAAAGATATTTGATAGGTACATTATTTAAGAGAGAGTTAGATAGAGCTCTAGGAGCTAGTGGAATCAAGGGATATGGGGAGAAGGCAGGCACGGTTTATTGATAGGGGACGATCAGCCATGATCACAATGAATGGCGGTGCTGGCTCGAAGGGCCAAATGGCCTCCTCCTGCACCTATTTTCTATGTTTCTATGTACATAAATTGGAAAGGTTTACAGGGATATGGGCCAAATGTGGGTAAATGGGACCAGCTTATACGGGGCACCTTGATTGGCAAGGATGGAATGAAAGGGCCTGTTTCCGTACTGTATGACTGTGATTCTTGGACTATACTTAAGTCTCCAAGGATGTTTACAGCCATGAATTCTGCCGGATGCATCGGTCAATTCAACTATCAATCAATATCCTACAGACTTCAGTCATCTGGGTAACGATGATTTAGAGTTCAGGAGGGAGATCGATAATCTGTCTGAGTGGTGCCGGCACAAAAATCTTGTCCTCAACAAGAAGCAGCTGGTTGTTAACTTTGGAAGGGAAAGAGAATGGTCCGTGAACCTGTCCTCATTGACAAGATGGCGGTAGAGAAATTCAACAGCTTCACATTCCCGGGCACTTGCTTCTCTAATGACCTGTCCTGGGCACTGCGCATTGATGCAATCACAATGAAAGCTCACCAATGTCTTTACTTCCTTAGATGTTTGAGGGGATTGGGCATATTGCTGAATATTGCTGAGTATGGAGGGATATGGACCAAACGCAGGAAGGTGGGACCAGTGTAGCTGGGACATGTTGGCCGGTGTGGGCAAGTTGGGCCGAAGTGCCTGTTTCCACACTGTATCAATCAATGACTCTATGACTCTGTTCTGTTGAATTTCTACAGTTATGTGGTGGGGGGCATACTGACTGGTTGGTATGCCCCCAACATGACTTGGTTTGTCAACTCTTGCACCAAGAATGCAGGAGGTTGCAACAAGTGGTGGGCATTGTCCGGTCTTCTTCTTCGAGTCCGTTGCAATCTCAGATGTCGTTCTGCTAGTACCTAGCGCAGGTCACAGCTGGTCGGGTCGGTTCAGCCAGGTCCTGGGGGCTGCACTGGGGGGCGTCGTCACACTCCAGTAGGTGGGACATTGTCTGTACTGCTCCACAGCTGCATGCGTCTTCTGCCTGGTAGTTCCACGCTTTCATAAGTGCTTTGCACCTCCCCAGCTCCACTCGTAATCTGTTGAGGGTCTTCCAGGTTGGCCACAGGAGGTCGTGCCCGCTGGCGAGGCATTCAGTCGGAGTGATTCCTCTCTCCATCCAGTCGTGGGCTCGTGTGTTGAGCTGGTTCCATTCATCTTTCCAGATGTTGGTCCTTGCTGTTTCTTTGGTTGTCTGGAGAGGTGGGACTGTCTGCAAGAAACTGGCTCTGGATTTCAGTCGGGGTGGAGGTGCTGTGTGTCCGTGCAGGGGGTGCCTGGTATCGATCTCCTGTGCTCTCTTTGCTCGTCTTTGGTGATGATGGATCATCTAATATGTGGGGGGGGGGGGGCAATACCAGCTAGGGCGTAGAGGCACAGGACTGGCATTGTCTTTATGTATCCCGTGATAATGCGGCAGGTTTCAATGGAGGTTGAATCTCCTTATCTCACACCTTATGCCTTTTTAACATTGGCCTTTGTCCAACCATCTACCTATCAAACCCCTCACTTGTATCTACCTATAACCCGCCAGGCTTTGGCCTGCCCCTCCTCATTTCCAGCTGCCCCCTCCCCCCCCCCCACCGCCCACCATCACCACAATCAGTCTGAAGAAGGGTCCCAATGCAAAATGTTACCAATCCATGTTCTCCAGAGACGTTGAGGGGCTGTGTCAACCAGTTTGGTGTGGTGGGAGCGGCTCCAGCTTGAGCACGCGTATTCAGCTGTGGAGAAGCACAGGGCTAGGGCAGTTGCACGGATGGTTGGTGGATCAGCGCCCCACTTTGAGTTTACCAGTTTGCGCAGGATGTTGTTGCGAGTGTTGACCTTGGCTTTGGTGTTCTGAAGGTGGGTTTTGAAAGAGAGTGTCCTGTCGAGTGTGACTCCGAGGTCCGGTCCAACACATGTATTGAGCTTCCCACCATCAAAGAGGTCAAAAGGAACCACTGCATCAAGAAGTCAGCTAATATCATCAATGACCCACACCATCCTGGCCACACTCGCTTCTCACTGCTACCATCAGGATGAAGGTAAGGAGTCTGAGAACCGTGACCTCCAGGTTCAAGAACAGTTTCTTCCTACAACCGTCAGTCTCTTGAACCACCTTGCACAACGAGAAGCATTACCCAACCTCACCACCAAACTACTATTGGACTTACTAAGTGACCTACTAGAGTGACCGACTAAGGATTGCACTATTATGATCTGGTGAGCTAGAATTATTTTGCAATTATAATATTATTGTTTATTTGTTGTGTTGTTGCATTAATAGTTCTGTAAAGCTGCAGCAAGTAAGAAATCCATTATTCTGTTACCGAAGCAAATTACCATTGAACACTTTTTGACACTTTTGTCATTCACCTGTGTACAACAAAGGTGCGGGCTAGATAAGTGGTTACTGCTATTGCAACTGAATCATGTTGAAAGCACTGACACCTACTATTCTCCAGAAAGACACTGCCTGTGTATTTGACTAAGTTTAGTTCATTCATTCTGTGGCTGATGTCTCTAGTTGCACTAGCAGCTTGCAAGGGAGGATTTCACCTCAACCTCAGGCTTGGGACCTGAAACGGGAGCAGAAAGTGAGAGACCGGCACCAGGGACATCCTTGTGTTGTGATGAGTTTAACTCCCGCTGTGGGTGTCAGAAAACATGCTCACGGCAACAGGATAGTATTGATCAAGGTTCCCTGGAACTGTCGGTGATCTGATACACTGTGGCTGGAGAGTGCAGATAGATGGGGTGACGTTCGTATGTGACCACCCTCCACAGTTTGATGATGATCCAAATTGGAGGAACAGCACTTCATATTCCACTTGGGTAGCTTACATTGATAGATATGAACATTGAAATCTCCAATGTATGATAAGTAATCTCACCACTCCTCCTCTTCTTCTCCCCCTCCTTCCACCCCTGTGCCACACCTGGACACACCTGGATTTGTCCCCTTTCCACCTATATTCCTTCCTCTGGCTTCACATTTCACAATTCTGCCTTTTTGACATTGACCTTTGTCGAACCATCTGCCGATCAAAACCCCTCACTTGTATCTACCTATAACTCGCCAGGCTTTGGCCTGCCCCTCCTCATTTCCAGCTGCCCCCCCACCGCCCACCGCCCACCATCACCACAATCAGTCTGAAGGGTCCCAAAGCAAAATGTCACCTATCCATGTTCTCCAGAGATGCTGCCTGACCCATTGAGTTACTCCAACAATTTTTTTGATACAAATTTACACGTGGTCATTTTTGCAAGTTATGAGAATGTTTCCAGGTGTTTTGTGCATTACTCTAAGCATCAGTTACTGCCTTTGGGGCAAATGGAGAAGATTTTGAGAAGCATTTGCAGCTGCTTTGAATCAAACATTTACATCATTCTAGGATGGTTTGTGCTCAGAGAAATCACTAACAACCCCTCCACCCCCCCCCCCCCCCCCCCCCCCCCCCCCCCCCCCCCACCCCCTCTTGGAGTCAACATGTTTGATTAACCCTGGCATTCTCTGTCCTGGAGTCATTTTACTATACCAACAATATCATCAAAATAAATTTAGGATGCTAAAAGCAAGTCTGGCATTTATCGCCACCTCAAATGTCCTGGGACGATACTACATATTAAAGATAGACACAAAATGCTGGAGTGACTCAGCCGGGACAGGCAGCTTCTCTGGAGAGAAGGAATGGGTGACGTTTCGGGTCGAGACCCTTCTTCAGACTGATGTCGTCAGGGAAGTAGGCGGGACAGAGATAGAATGTAGTCGGAGACAGTAAGACTGGTAGGAGAACTGGGAAGGGAGAGGGGATGGAGAGAGAGGGAAAACAAGGGCTATTTGAAGATAAGTCAATGTCCATACCGCTGGGGTGTAAGCTACCCATGCAAAATATGAGGTGCTGTTCCTCCAATTTGCACTGGGCCTCACTCTGACAATGGAGAAGGCCCAGGAAAGAAAGGTCAATGTGGGAATGGGAGAGGGAGTTAAAGTTCTGAGCAACCAGGAGATCAGGTAGGTTAAGGTGGACTGACCGGAGGTGTAAATACTTACCTATACTACTTATGGAACCTTGCTGCCTGTTTATTTAGTTTAGTTTTAGTTTTAGAGTTACAGCACTGAAACAGGCCCTTCAGCCCACCGAATCTACGCTGGCCATCGATCACCCTTTCACACTGGTTCTATGTTATCCCACTTTATTATTAACTCCCTATACACCATAAGCTAGGGGCAGTTTACAAAGGCCAATTAACGTACAAACCCGTACGTCTTTGAAATGCGGACAGAAACTAGAGCAAATTAGGGTCTCAATCCGAAAGGTCACCTAAATAGCATGTTGGCCTTCATCGCAAGACGATTTGAGTATAGGTGCAAAGAGGTCCTGCTGCAGTTGTACAGGGACCTACTGGGACCACACCTGGAGTATTGTGTGCAGTTTTGGTCTCCTAATTTGAGGAAGGACATTCTTGCTATTGATGGAATGCAGCGTAGGTTCACCAGGTTAGTTCGCGGGATGGCGGGACTGACATATGATTAAAGAATGGATCGACTGGGCTTATATTCACTGGAATTTACAAGAATGAGAGGGGATCTTATAGAAACATAAAATTCTTAAGAGATTTGACAGGCTACATGCAGTAAAAATGTTCCCGGTGTTGGGGGAGTCCAGAACCAGGGATCACAGTTTAAGAATAAGGGGTAGGCCATTTAGGATTGAGATGATAAAAACATTTTCACCCATAGAGTTGTGAATCTGTAGAATTCTCTGCCACATAAGGCCAATTCACTGGATGTTTTCAAGAGAGAGATATATCTCTTAGGGCTAACGGAGTCAAGGGATATGGGGATAAAGCAGGAAGGGGGGACTGATTTTGGATGATCAGCCATGATCATATTAAATGGTGGTCCTGGCTACTCCTGCACCCATTTTCAATGTTTCTATGTTTCTATTCCTTTTCTCCAGAGATGCTGCCTGACGCGCTAAGTTACTCCAGCTTTTTGTGTCTATATTCGGAGCAAATTATTCATTGTTTCAGCTTGAGTAATTAAAAGAGAAACTTCAGTGGGCAGTTGGTGTGGGTGTAGATTACATTTAGACCAACCCAGGTAAGGATGACAAGTTTCCTTTCCATCAGAGCATTTACGTTTTTATAGCAATCTTACCACCAGAGGTTAGACACAAAAATGCTGGTGTAATAATAGGGGTCCGGTAGCATCTCTGGAAGGAAAGAGTAGGTGACGTTTCGGGTCGGGACCCTTCTTCAGACTGAAAGTAGAGGGTAGGGCAGGGGGACTAAACTGGAGGCAAGAAAAGGACAGAACAAATCAATGCCGGCAAGAAATGTCCTCAGGAAAGGTGGAGCCCGTAATGGCCCATTGTTGGGTGGGGAAAGTGTGATAATGAGAAGGTTGCAATGATGCCAACAGTGCAATTTGTTGGACAACCAGGGAGGGGCAGGGGGGGGGGGGGGGGGGGTTAAGAGAGAGGAGGGGAGAGGTTGAAGGAGTTACTTGAAATTTAAGAAATCTACGTACATACCGCTGAGTTGTAAATTGCCCAAGCAAAATACGAGGCGCTGATCCTTCAATCTGTGTGTGGCCTCACTATGACAGTTGAGGAGGCCTGGGACAGAAAGGTCGCTGTGGGAATGGGAAGGGGAGTTAAACTGTGTAGGAAGGAAATGCAGATGCTGGTTTACACCAAAGATAGATACTGAACCCTTGTCCAGACCAACATCCCATATGTTTTGAGTCTGATCATGATCCAGTGGGAGTCGTGTTGTCTGTTCACCAGACCCCTGAAATAAAAACTCTACTGCAATCTCTTGCACAGGACCGGAGGAATGTTTCAATATTCTCAAAGTCTCAACATCCTCATTGACTCACAGGACTACTTGGGCCATGATCATTCACTATGCAAAGGCTTTTGGGGAGTGTGCAGATCCTGCACAGGGCTCTGCAGCAGAAGAAGGAATGCAGGTTGTGAACCAGAGGACCAACTTAACACCTTTAGGCTCCATCGATGCTGCTTGACCCACTGAGATCCCCCAACATTCAAATTTTGCTCCAGATTCCAGCATCTGCAGCCTCTTATATCTTCTAAAAAGAAGAGATCTCTGTCGGTTCCTTCTACATTCTATATTCCACGCGCTCCATCACATTCCTCCTCCCCTCCTCAACCCATGACCACATCAGTAATTACAAACACTCTTGGGAGAGGCAAAAGTAACAAACTAAAAATTCCAAGGCAAAGAAGAGTCATGGAGTTGTACAGCAAAGAAACTGACCCTTCAGCCCAATGCATCTTTGCGACCATCATTAATTTTTATACTAATTTTACTTGCCTGCATTAGTTCTACACCACTCCATCCCCTGGAATTCTAATACTTGGCAAGATGCATCTTGAAATTGTTACTAATCTTGCCTCCTCTCTGACAGCTCATTCTAGATACTCCTTAGGCGAAACATTTACCTCTTAGATTCCATTTAAACCTCCCAAAGACACGTGGATTAGTAGGTTAATCGCCCACTGCAAATTACCCCTTGTATATCAATGTGTGGTGGAACCTGGGAGAGTTGAATGGAATGTGGAAGAGCAACAGGATTATGGTAGGATTAATGTCATTGAGGGCTCAATGGCTTACTTTAGTTCAGAGATAAAGCACGGTTACAGGCCCTTCTGTCCCCATATGGCAATCCGCACATGGTCTTGACATGGTAGACTGAAGGGCCTGTTTCCGTGCTGCATTACTACATGAACCTGTGCGAAACAACAGAGTGCTATCGTTCAAGAGTCAGGAATGTTTTATAGTCATATGTTCCAAAAAGGACCAATAAAATTCTTCCTTGCAGCACGGTGCAGCACAAGTTGTAAGCACAGAACTCAACAGATAATATAAAAAACAAACAAAAATAAAAGTAGTTCCGTAAGTTAAAAAAATACAAATCCCAAAGTCCAGAGGGCGACCCAGGCAGTCCGTAGTTAAGTTGAAGTTCGTAGTGTTCAATAACAATGGTTGTTGGGAAGAAGCTGTTCTGGAACCTGGACGTTCCAGTTTTCAGACTCCTATGTCAGGAGTTAAATGAGAGTGTGGCCAGGGTGATGTGGGTCCTTGATGCGAAGTGCCTTTTTTGGGACAGCGCCTCTTATAGATCCCTTCGATGGTGTGGAGGTCAGTACCCGTGATGGGCCAGGCAGTGTTCACCACTTTTCGTAATCTCCTGAGTTCCTGGGGGTTCGGGTTTCTGAACCAGTAAAGTACTAAAGTACTAAAGTACAAAGAGTCTGAAGAAGGGTCTCGACCCGAAACGTCGCCTATCTCCTTCGCTCCTTAGATGCTGCTGCACCCGCTGAGTTTCTCCAGCTTTTTGTGTACCTACTAAAGTACAATATTCATCTGGGAATTGAAAGCGGTTATCCCTTCACTGAGCTTGGCCCTGGAAGAATGAGGAACTCTGATAGCTTTCCCTTTTCCTGCAGTTGATCTAATTAATCTATTTCAGGTGATGGAAGAGCTAACAGGGAGAATGCACATTGGGACAGCTCAAGGCTATGGAGCAAGATCATAGCAAGAGGGAGACTAGGTGTGGGAGTAATCAGAAACATACTCTCTCAGCTTCCTCTACATTTATCATCAGTGAAAGTCCACCTTCTGCAAATACAAATCAAATCCGATTACCTTCCACCGATTACGTATTCTCTCATAATGTCAGTGAATACTTATCTGTTACAAATATTTCACAGCCAAACTCGACAAAACGTTTGAAATTATGAGAATAAATTGCATTATGCTGGTTTATGTTTCCCTTGAGTTGGATTAAGGGGCGAACCAGATAACTTGTTTAAGAACCAGAATGTCTGTCTTAAAAATTAGATCCAGAGGTGGTGCCAGGCAGCATTGCTTCATAAACAAAGATAATGGAACTCATGGTCCAAAAAAGCAATGAGTTTACGAATCCATTGACATTGTTCAAACCTTGACTTTTTGAGGCAAGGATAGTAGGAGATGCAGAGAAAAAGTGGGAGAATGTTCAGATGGTCATCAGTCAAGATCTAATGAGGAGCAGAAAGAGCTTACCTTGTTCCTCAGAGTCGATGGAGCCTAATGAGGGCAACTCCAGCATTACCGTCTGAAGAAGGGTTCCACATCACCTAGTCCTTTTCTTCAGAGATGCAGCCTGACCTGCTGTGTGACTCCAGCATTTGCTGCCTATCTTCGGTATAAACCAGCATCTGCACTTGCTTCTTACATATCTTGTCTGCTCCACTGCGAAAGCTGCTCCAGGTGTGCCTACTTTGAAGAAGAAGGGTTGCGTCCCGATACCTCACCTATTCCTTTCATCCAGAGATGCTGCCTGACCCGGACAGTTACTCCAGCATTTTGTGACTTATAAACTAGCATCTGCAGTTCCTTCCTACACATTTTTACTGCATCACTTCTGGAACGACTTCAGATTTCTGGCCTTAGCTCTCAGGGTAGCCCTACATTTAATTCAATCCCCAGCAAATATCAGCAAATGAAAAGAACATCCAGTAAAAGCGTACAGGAGCTGCCATTCTGATGACACCCCCACAACCTCTACTGCATCACCTCTTCAATACCCAAAACTGCTGTCAACTCACACCCTGTGCAGGTAGTGCAGGTCCAGACATCTCTCGGATCATTGTGTAAGTTGTCACAGTGTGGATAAATGAAAATGAAGAAAATTAGACCGCAAACACTGGAATTCTGAAGCAAGAACGGATGACACTGGAAATATTCAGCAGGTCAAGCAGCCTCTGCAGAAAGCACACCCTTAAAATTAAATCCAGATGCTCATTTCCACAGACTTTAGACTTTAGAGATACAACGTGGAAACAGGCCCTTCAGCTGAGTCCGTGCCGACTTGCGATCATAACATGCACGAACACTATCCAACACACCAGGGACATATTTTATAACAATTTTTTAATCTATGCCAATTAACCTGCAAACCTGTACATCTTTGGAGTGAGGAAGGAAACTGAAGCCCACGTGGTCACAGAAGAACGTACAATCTGTGTACAGAGAGCGCCCGTAGTCAGCATCGAACCCGGGTCTCTGGTTCTGTACGACAGCGACTCTACCACTGTGCCACCATGCCAGCCCAATGCTGAGTTTTTCCAGCATTTTGTTTGTGTTACAGACATACGGTAGGCCATTCAGTTCATCATCTGTGCCAGCTAGCCCAGCAAACCCACTATGTCCTTTTAAAGGGCCTGTCCCACTTTCACGACCTAATTCAAGACCTTTTTTACTCGTGGACATTTTTCATCAGGCTAGCCTACGACCTTGTGACGACCATGCTGCGAATATGAGTCAAGGGCAAACTCGGCAGAGGTTGTGAATCAGGTCGTGAAAGTGGGACAGGCCCTTTAAGGTTTCTAATTGGACTTTGTAGATCCGATTTAAAAGCTGCAGTAAATGTTACCACCAAAATGATTAACAGTGAACAATCAAACATGAACAAACAGTAATTCTGCCAGGTTAGTGACACATATCTTCCAGGGAGATCCCTGCTGACTTTTCAGTGGGCAGGCAAGGGAATAGTTGAGTCACAGGGGGAGCAACCTGTTCACCTTAGTTCTGCCAACGATCCCTGCAGGCTCGTGCCCTTGATGAAAGGCACTCTTAACTCTGCCTCTTGTCGTCCAAGAATTGTCGGAAGCCACTGAGGGTTGCATGGAAGTTGTTCTCATTGTGGGCCCAGGGAGAGCATTTCCTTGTTCCTAGTCAGACATTTTGGGGGTCCCAGCTCATGATGCAACATCAGGGAGTCTGGCTACCCTAAATGTAGGCTACCCTCCTCACAGCACCAGCCCAGATCCCTAGAGTTTAGTCCAACTTACCCCCACACACCATCTTCCTCATTTTAGTAGACCCTCCTTACAAACAAACCCTACACTCACTTCATCCCACATACCTTTCGTGTAACAATAAGAGTAGTTTGGTTGAGGAATGCAGAAATTTGGAAGGTTATAGATGCTGAGATATCTGGAGAATTCAACCCTCCAGGAGGGGTAAAGGAAATGTGGGGCTACACAGCTGGACACATAGCTTTGTTCTATTTTACTAAGCTGTTGTTAGCATGAGGTTTGTTTTTGTTCAGAATGTCAGTCCTCCAGTGTCAGCGTGTCCTTTCAACCACAATATCCCACCCCAGACCAATGGCAGTGACACTCAGAATTCTTCAGATTAGACATGGTGAGAGGGTTACCATGGTAACAGTTAAAGCTTGTCACATTGAATGCCAATACGCAGATGCTAGATTTATTTTTAAGCTGCCACCGGCGTGTGGGAGAGTTGCTGTGGTCAAAACACACAAGGTAATATTCCATGTACGTGGCATGGTATTTTTCACAGACTAGTGTTGGTCATGTACGATGTGGATTGCAACCTTGCGTACATGGCACTAACTTGTGGAATGTGCACTCACGGGGAACAGGATACAATAACAGGAGACTAGGAGCAGGTGTAAACCAAAATAAAAAAATTAACTAAGATGCTGGAAATCTCAAATAAAAACAGAAAATCCAGCAGGTCAGGCAGCATCTGTGGGAAGAGAAGTAGAGTTAATATTTTCATATCAGCATCTCAATTTTTTCTGGATTTTCACACACTTGATGAATTTATTTTCCAGAAAGGTCACCGGCCCAATTTCTGACCAGAAACGGTAGCTCAGTTTCTCTTTCCACAGATGCAGCCTGACCCGTATTTCCAGCATTTTCTGTTTTTATTTTAAGCAGGGTAAAATATTTGGCCTGCTTTGCTATTCAATGCGATAATGGCTGATCTTAAAACGTTGTTCTCTCTGTACCTATACATCTGTTTGCCTTCTTAGTATAAATTTTCAGTGACTTGGTCTCTGCATCCATCTCGGGTAAGAATTCCACAGGTTCACCATCCTCCTCCCTGGGTGAAGGCATCTGAACTCAGACCTGAATATCTTTCGCCAACTCCTGAGATTGTGGCTCTTCATTCTACACCACCCAGCCACGGGGAAACAGTCTCCTCACATACACTATGACTAACCCAATCAGAATTTTGTAAGTTTCCATTAGATCTGTGCCAAGATCGCATATTGTAATCGTGTGGGTTTCCTTCGAATGAATTGGTTTGCTCCCACATCCCAAAGATATGCAAGTTGGCAGATTAATTGGCCACTGTAAATTTGTCCTTAGTGTGTGGGCGTGTGGTAAAAAACCAGGGAGAATTGATGAGAATGTGGGTGGGGAAAAACCAGATTGATATATTGTGTAAATAGGTCACCAAGCACTTGATTGGCAGAAAGTACTGATTTCATGCCCTTTGATTTATGTCTCCTCGTGATTCAAAATTCCACTGGATATAGGGCTGGTTGAACCAATTTATCATTAAATGATGATCCTCAGTCTGACGAGCCTTCAACTCCTTAGGGAAGGAGACTAAATCTTGAGAGGTTTGAGATGGCATCAAGATTATGACAGGTTTGAAGGCAAAGTGAAGATGATATATCAACACCAAAAACATTTAGAAAGGTTCATTAGGTCATAAAGTCATAAGTGATAGGAGTAGAATTAGGCAATTCGGCCCATCAAGTCTACTCTGCCATTCAATCATGGCTGATCTATCTCTCCCTCCTAACCCCATTCTCCTGTCTTCTCCCCATAACCCCTGACACCCATACTAATCAATCAAAGGGGGAATGCTGTGGGGAAGGGCAGTCACACCCCTTCAATATCTTCCTTCTATCTCTTGTCCCCTTGCACAATACCTGGGTTCCAGGGCACAACTTCCATTGCAGTAAAGCTCTTGGCTTTTGTCAAGATTTAAATCTAATGAAAAAAATACCACAGTCCAAGATGAAGATCAAACAGAATCTCATGCAGAGTAGCGTTCATTTTGGCAGCTACTGCTCTTATAGAGGAGCACAATGTTTGAATTGTAGGGTTGTTCTAACATTTTATTCTATGCCATGCAACCTAGAAGGCTGTTTGCGACTTGGAGAATCTGCCATTGGGAATCTAGATCCAAAGAACATAGATTGAAAGTGAGGGGAAAGATTTAATTGGAATCCGAGGGACAACTTTTTCACACAGCGGGTGGTGGGTATATGGAAAGAGTTGCCAGTGGAGATAGACACAAAATGTTGGAGTAACTCAGCGGGTCAGGCAGCATCTCTGGAGGAAAAGATAGTTAATTCCATTGAAATCGATTATGAGAATAAATTGTGGTCAGGTCTTTTGGGAGAATTCCTCTGCTCTTCTCTGTAACAATTCCATGGGATCTCCTACGGAACCAAAGGATATTGCTTCTGAAAGTGTAGTATTTGTTGCATGGCCATCTGTCATGTCAGCCCAGACCTTTGGGTTCAAGTCCTGTGGTGTGACTGATGAACCCTTAACTATCTGACTCAAGTGAGGCGAATGGTACCAACCTAGCCACAGAGGGGTAGTGCAAGGTGAATGAAATTGAACAAATCCTTGTTATAGACGGTCACAGAAGGCTTTACAATTATTTCAATAAAACAACTATAAAACAGAGCGTATAGGGGAATTATTGCAATATTGCCAGTTTGCATTACTCCAAGATTAAAATACCCACCGGAAACTGTCCTGATGCAGAACTACAACCCGTAAGATCGACAATTCCCCCTCTCCACAGATACTGCTTAACGCATTGAGTTCCTCCAGCAGATTGTTTGTTTCTCCAGATTCCAGCAACTGCTGTATTTTGTGTCTCTGTGAAAATAATCTCCTTTCATTAAACAGCAGATACTTTCAGAGAAGGGCCAGGAATCAGAATTCAGGTTGTCGCACAGTGTCACTACAGGCTCAATCCAGCCAGCAAGAAGTATGGCAAGAAAGTTAAAAATAAAAAACCACAGATGCTGAAAATCTGAAATAAAAACAAAAGCTTCAGAAGATCAGGCAACACCTGTGGAGAGAGAAATAGAAATAACATTTCTGAGGGCAGAACAGTGGCTAAGCGGTAGAGTTCCTGCCTTACAGACCCAGATTTGATCCTGACTACGGGTGCTGTCTGTACGGAATTTGTACATTCTCCCTGCGACCACGTGGGTTTTCACCGGGTGCTCCGGTTTCCACCCACACTCCAAAGACGTACAGATTTGTAGGTTAATTGGCTTTGCTGAAATTGTAAACTGTCCCTAGTGTGTAGGATAGTGTTAGTGTACGGTGTGCTCGCTGGTCAGCACAGACTCGGTGGGCTGAAGGGCCTGTGTCCATGCTGCTTCTCTAAAGTCTAAAGTCTATATTTTCAAGTCAATCATTGAGCAGAAATGTTAACTGTGTTTCTTTCTATACAGATGTTGCCCGACCTGCTGAGTAATTCCAGCACTTTCTGTTCCCATGGTAACTCATGTTAGACAGAGATAAAGAAGCTTTTTTTTTCCCAGATTAAAATGACAAATAAAATCTTCATAAGAAAAATTACAATAATTCAACTGGTCCAGAGACACTGAGTAGCTAGTAAGTGCAAGGCCACATCTTGAAGTGGGGCTGTCCAGTTTTTAATCCTCAGCTGTTTATGAGGAGTTGATCAATTAGTTTATTGTTTAATTTACCATTAGCGCGTTAGATTCTTTATGAGCATTAAAATTTAGATTACAAGGCGTGGACAGCGTCTTTCAGGGATCTAAAAGTCAACTCATTCAACAGAGCGTGGGACAGATTTTAAAGGTATCAAAGAAACCAATGTCTGATCCTTCTGCTGGAGTAACCTGATACTAATCTACATTCTTTGCTTCTCTCCACTGCCCCTCTGAATTCCTTCCATTTCTTCCACTCATCTCGAGGCAATGAAATATCCCAAGCTGCCTTCAATTTCTGGTAACCTCCTAGTACATTGCCAAGTGGCCGATCGTTAGGCGAGAGAAAGTGTTCTCCCTGGTCTTGACCTGATCCTTGCCGATCCCTCTCCCCTGTGCTTGCTGATTGAACAATGCCATGGCCAAATGCTTCCATTGCCTTGTCGTTGCGTTATCTCTGTAACCCATTCATCCCATATTGGACCTCATTAGCCACCTCAGAACTGGAGAAGAAGCAGGTTATCCTCGATGCCAGAGGGTTGCCCAAGACAGAGAAGATCTCTTCCAGCATTCAAACTATTCCAATGTAAATGCACTCCTCGAATACTCAGAATGTTCTACTTTATGGCACTGTTCTTTCACTTTCTGCCTTCATATATAACCATATAACAATTACAGCACGGAAACAGGCCCTCTCGGCCCTTCCAGTCCGTGCCGACCATTTGTTTTCCCCTAGTCCCATCTACCTGCACTCAGACTTTCTGCCTTCATATCTCATTTTGTAGCTCGGCTTAAAAGATTTTGGTTGACAAAGTATGGTGAAGCACCTTGGGGTGTTTTGCTTGGTTATGGGTGTTGTACAGATGGAAGCTTTGGTGTTCTGTCACGGTTAATGCTCTGAGGTTTGTACCAAGTGGAGCAAAAACTCCACACATTCAATCTGAACTGAGAGTGATTGATTTTATTTGGCAAAGACTTTCATGGTTATGAACCAACTCTCAGAATTGAGATACAGAACACCATAAGTTCTAGGAGCAGAATGAGGCCATTCAGCTCATCAAGTCTATTCCGCCATTCAATCATGGCTGATCTATCTTTCCCTCTCAACCCCATTCTCATGCCTTCGACCTATAGCCCCGGACACCCTTACTAATCAAGAATCTAGAATTGAAGAACCCTTGGACTTCATTGGAGACCCTTGGATTAAGTTCAATCAGACTTTACTGGACTTTGTCTTGCACTAAATGTTATTCCCTTCATCACATATCTGTCCACATTGGATGGCTTGATTGTAATCATGTAGTCTTCCCAATGACTGGTTAGCAAGAAACAAAAGCTTTTCACTCTAGACACAAAATGCTGGAGTAACTCAGCGGGACAGGCAGCATTTCTGGAGAGAAGGAATGGGTGAAGTTTCGGGTCGAGACCCTTTTTAGACTGATGTCAGGAGAGTGGGCAGAACAGAGATAGCATCTAGTCGGAGGCAGTAAGACTGGTGGGAGAACTGGGAAGGGGGAGGGAATGGAGAGAGAGGGAAAGCAAAGGCTATTTGAAGTTAGAGAAGTCAATGTTCACACCGCTGGGGTGTAAGCTACCCAAGCGAAATATGAGGTGCTGTTCCTCCAATTTGCATTGGGCCTTTGACAATGGAGGAGGCCCAGGACAGAAAGGTCAGATTGTGAATGGGAGGTCAGGTAGGTTAAGGTGGACTGAGCAGAGGTGTTCAGCAAAAACAACCGCCGAGTCTGCGCTTGGTCTCGCCGATATACAGCAGCTGACAGCGGATACAGTAGATGACGTTGGAGGAGGTACAAGTGAACCTCTGCCTGACCTGAAAAGACTGTTGGGGTCCTTGGATGGAGTCAAGGGGGGAGGTAAAGGGACAGGTGTTGCATCTCCTGCGGCTGCAGGAGAAAAGTACCTGGGAAGGGGATGGTTTGGGTGGAAAGGGACGAGTTGACCAGGGAGTTGCGGGAGAGAATGAGTGACCCAAAACGTCACCCATTCCTTCTCTCCAGAGATGATGCCTGTCCCGCTGAGTTACACCAGCATTTTGTGTTTACTTTCGGTTTAAACCAGCTTCTGCAGATTTTCCTACACAGCTTTTCACTGTATCTTGGTACACGTGACAATAAACTAAACAAAACTAACTGAACTAAAAATTAAATTTAAATTATAAATCATAAGAGGTGAATGGCCGCCATCTTTTCCTATTATAAGTGGAAGTGCTATCATAGGCTAGTGTACCCCTGTTTGAGGCAGCTGGAGGCAGGACTGTGCTCCTGTCTCCGGGCTGCCCTCTCGTAATCCATAACACATTTACATTAGAGTGAGAATGTATATTTATAGAGGCGAGAACCAAAGTCAGCAATTATATGCTTACGTTCAATAAGCCACTAACACCCAGTGTCCAGGCTCACAAGAAAGAGTGCTTGCTTCAGAAAGTTGCACCGGTGCACATAACCTGCCGCTTCCAACAGAAAATGGGGGAAATGTTGGAAGATATTATTCGTAACATTAGTGGTGTGAAAGATCCCCGCGAAGCTGTTTGCTGTTAACATTCTAATGCTGGAGGTCAAGCAATGTGACCAATTCCAGGCTCACTAAACCAGGGAGGAGTCGTGCTTTAGCGAGTCGGGTTGTGGCTAAAGAGAGCAAGCCTGTCTATTCTTTGTCCACTCTGTAGCGAGCAGTGTAACAGGACCCTGTTACTCAAGCATTTACACTGTAAAGGACCAGAAAAGAGAAAATACAGAATGAATAAAAGAGGGAGAGAAAAAAAAAGAGTGAAAGAGGAAAATAAGAAAAAGAAAATAAGAGGAAGGAAAAAAGGAAGAGACTGTGGTCTGTTTTGTAATGTCAGGATGCTCCAAAATGTTTAAGGGCCTGTCCCACTTGGCTGTCATTTGCGCGTAATTTACGCAAACATCATTTACGCGTCACGGCGCACAACGCGCGCGTCGTGACACGCACGTGATACGCGATGACATGGGCAGTGACGTGCCAAGTGGGACAGGTGTACAAATGTACAAAATCTTCGCGTGCCATGTGCGTGACGTGCCAAGTGGGACAGGCCCTTTACATGGAGGAAAGAGCAGTCACTGGTGTAATATGGGAAGACACAGAGGACTGGGGGCAGGAAATCACAGGCAGTCAGTGACAACTAACGGCCCTCTGATAACTCAGAGTGAATTGATATGGAGCTGGACTATCCATCTGTAGCCAGTATTGATTTAGATCATTGTAACTGAAACACTGCCGAGGTCACTACACTGCCGAGGGCCTCAACATCCCTGCGTTAGGAAATAAAAACATTTGCCCAGAGATTCCATTCCCTTTACACCTGCTCCTCCCACTTTTGACCCGGGACTCCTTGAAAGGATTTTAAGGACCTCTCTAACTAGGAGAAAAATTCCACAAATACTTTAGATTGGACTCGCCCATCACGTGTGCATGTGTGTGACATGCTGGTACATGTGTTGTTTCTCACACTTCTCTAATTTACTAATTTAAGCCAAGCCTCAAGTGTGGCAAGCAGCTGTACGTGGAAGTCAGATCTCCTTTGATGCATGGTTAGTATCCTTTAATTTAAAAAAAAAACCTTTTGCAGATTACGATGCATGTTTGATAGGTTTCACTGCAGCTCCTTTGCACTGATTATCAGCATAATGGCCTGTGATCTTTACTTGTTTTCTCCCCACCCACTTACTCCTTTACTATGCTCATTCCAACAACTTGGCTTCTATCCACAACACCCAGCCATTAGGTTTGGGAAACGGCAATGTAATGCCCCTGTCCCACTTAGGAAACCTGAACGGAAACCTCTGGAGACTTTGCACCACACCCAAGGTTTCCGTACGGTTCCCGGAGGTTTTTGTCAGTCTCCCTAATGGTCGAAAGTGGTTTCCGCTTCTTCTACTATTTTCCGGCGATTATTTCAAAAAATTGAAAAAACCTCCGGGAACCTGACAAAAACCTCCGGGAACCGCACGGAAACCTTGGGTGGGGCGCAAAGTCTCCAGAGGTTTCCGTTCAGGTTTCCTAAGTGGGACAGGGGCATTACAGAGACCACCAGAAGGCTGCAAAGATCAGAGGGTTAGTGTTGGGACTTGGTCCTCGTGATATTAAAGGTTCAGAGGAGGGTTGATAGTTCAGTGTTAATTCAGAAGAAAGAATGATAATCAAGCCATTTTCCTCACACAGCTCCCAATCCAGCAACGTGTTACTCAAAAAATACTCCAGGAAATAATAGGTAAAATCATAAACACAGCCAAACACAAAAAACAACACAGAAATTGCTAGTAATGTGTTTGATTCCAGAAAAGAATAATTCATTTTCAATTATACAAGGCTGTAAAATTTGCTCATTACAATTGAATACCACAGCCAACGTCATTTTGTGACCATCCCTGAAGTATCTGAAGAATCAAGAGTTTGAAGAAGGGTCTCAACCCAAAACGTCACCCACTCCTTCTCTCCAGAGATGCTGCCTGTCCCGCTGAGTACTCCACCATTTTTTTTTAAATAATATTTTTATTAGAAGTAATCCATCATATTTTATTAGAAGTAATACCATAACAACGGTATAACAACTTTTCAAATGCACAACCAACTTATTTCAATAAGTATACGGATGTTACAAATAATTCTTATAAACTTCTATTTTTTAGAAAGTAGAAAAAGAAAAGAATAGACCACCTTACTCCACCATTTTGTGCCTAACCATGCCACCTTCTTTCTGCATTATTTCCTTCCCCCAAAAGCCTCCGAGGTCCCTGCTCCCTTCAATCCCTGGGCTCCTGTGCATCTCTGATCTTAATTACTCCATCACTGGCATCCAAGGTCTTGAGCTCCGGAATTCTCTCCCTAAACATTTCTTCCTCTCTTGAAGCACCAGAAAACTTAGCCAAGCTTGACCTGTCAAATTCTATTTGCTAACAATTCCTTGAAGCACCTTGAGGCACTTTACTGATTTCAAGGAGCAGAGTGCTTTACTAAAACATTCCTGGAGGAATAGGAGTGATTCTCCAGAGTTGCAGCTGAACAGACCCTGGGCTGACCAGTCCCACTGGGAATCCGTGGCACTGCCCTCAATATATGATTTGATATGATACGATAGAACATTATTTATCTCAGGAGGGAAGTTGGTCTGCCAACAGTCATAAAACACAACAAGATACATGAAACATGAAATTAAAGTGACGAGTGGAAAGTGCAGGATCCTTCTTCACCAGCCCGGCTGAGTCAAGTTGTGAGCTTCTGACCTTCACCGCCAGCTCCCCTCAACCCCATCCCCACCCCCTCTGCCTTATCATCTCAGCACCTCTTCATTGCCTGTTCCAGAATGGGATTGGGTGCGTTGAGCTATGTGGTGGGAGTATCCTGCTGCTGCTGAGAGCTGAGGAATTGTCTCACTCTGAGCTATGACCTATTTTTCGTTTGTTGCACAAATGTTGTCCTCCAACAGGGAAAGATCACAGGATCACATTCCGGGCTGCAAAGACTTTTGTACTAATGAGACTGCATTAGCGCCCACCTTGCTTAGAATATCCTAATTGCCACAGAGACGCTTCAGGCAGTCTTCCCTCTGTTTCCAAACTTTATACTTTTGAAGGCAACCTGAATGAGCCCATTACTCCTCTGTACAATTAGCGTTACACATTCATAACCTTGCAACTAAGCTGTATTTCATCTTGTCACATCAGTTGCTTCTGCTGCAAGTGTTAAGATATTAAAATTTGCACTGGTGTGAAAAGTTTGCAAAGGCAGCAAATCACTGGTGCAGAAAACAAACAGACCCTAATGATTTGCTGGATTCCCTTGATCGCTCTCTCCCTCAAGAATGTCATCTCGCATTTGTACAGAGCCCTTAAAATAGTAAAATGTCTCAAGACAGCAAACAGCAGTATAATCAGACACCAAACCATAGAAAGCGATACAAGGCCATGAACAAAAGCTCAGAGTAAGGGATCTTATGTAACGAAGATCTTAAAGGAGGAAGATTTCTGTAGTGAAGGGGCTCCAGAGCTCTTAAACCCCCAAGGTGGGCCCAGCCACCTGTGGTGGGGGCATGGAAGAAATAAGCACAAGGATGAGAATGTTCAAGTCAGGACATTGCTGGAATGGGAAGGTGAAAGGTAAACCGGAATTAGTGTGATCTGAGCACAGATCTCTCAGTAACACACCCTGTTCAACTGCAAGATAGATGGTAATTTAAACTAATGAAGTAATTTATTAAACAAACTTAGTAGGAGAAAGAGAGAGAACCTCCTTTCTGAGTACCAAATGCCAGTCCATAATCAGTTCATACGTTCTAGGAGCAGAATTAGGCCGTTCAGCCCATCAAGTCTACTCCGCCATTCAATCATGGTTGATCTATCTTTCCTGCTCAGCCCCATTCTCCTGCCTTTGCTTCATAAACCCCTGGCACCCTTATTAATCAAGATTCTGTCCATCTCTGCCTTAAAAATATCCATTGACTTGGCCTCCACAGCCATCTGTAGCAATGAATTCCACAGATTCACTACCCTTTGACTAACAAAATTCCTTCACATCTCCTTTCTAAAGCTATATCCTTTGAATCAACAAAGAACTGCAGATGCTGGGAAAATCGAAGGTAGACAAGAATGCTGGAGAAACTCAGCGGGTGAGGCAGCATCTGTGGAGCGAAGGAAATAGGTGACGTCTCGGGTCCAGACCCTTCTTCAGACTTCTTCTGAAGAAGGGTCTCGACCCGAAACATCACCTATACCTTCGCTCCTTTTATACTGAGGCTATGTCCTCTGGTCTTAGACTCTCCCACTAGTGGAAACTTCCACTCAACATTCACTCTACCCTGGCCTTTTACTATTCAATAAGTTTCAATGAGGTCCCTTTCATCCTTCTAAACCAATGAGTACAAGCCCAGTGCCTTCAAACGTTCATCATACGTTAACCCAATCATTCTCGGAAACCTCCAGTGGACTCTCTACAACGCCAGCACATCCTTCCTCAGATATGGGACACAAAACTGCTCACAATACTCCAAATGCGGTCTGACCAGTTCCTTATAAAGCCTCAGCATGACATCCCTGTTTTGTATTCTAGTCCTCTCGAAATAAATGCAAGTATTGTATTTGCGTTCCTTAGTGCCGATTTGAATTGCAAATTAGCCTTTTGGGAATCCTGCACCAGCACTCCCTAGTCCCTTTGCACCTCCGATTTCTGAAGGAGTTCCAACTTCTTCAACATTGATATAAACACAGAGAAGACTTGGCCACATGTTACAATTTAAAAGGCTGCGTAATTCAGCATTATTGAAGCCATGTATTTTGCAACGGACAGCAGAGACTTAAATGAGCAAACCTTTGCAGATGGAAGATGGAAAAGCAGGGAAATGGTGAAGTCCAGGGCAAAAGGAATGGATGAGTATAACCTCTGGGAGAGGAGTCCTTACAATACTGACAACCTGTGCCTGAGCTCCTTGAAGTTGTGCAATTAATGAGACCCTTGGAGATGGTATGTTTTCCAGATAGAATCTAAGCACAAACTTGACCTCAATTTACTTTCTTGGAAACTATTTAATACAGTGGAATTTCCCCTTTGCATTTGACCAAAATGAACAGGAACCATGTAACCATCTTACAATCTACATAAAGGTGCATGAATGGCAGATCATCGGAAGGCTGTAGATTTCAAAATCCTGCTTACTTATTTTCTCTTTGCTTTTCTCTACTTCTGCCCTCAACGTTTGTTTCATGGGCATCAGCATGCCTTCGTTGCATTACCATTGCACTTTTCACAAACTCAGGAGGTTATGAAGTGTTTCCCGCCAATTATTTACTTTTAAAGTATACTTGCCAGACATGCTGTCATGCTGCATGGAAATAGATCCTTCAGTTCACTGAGTCTACACCGATCTGCACAAATCCTTCACTAATACCATTTTACGCACCCAACATTCACATCCCTTCCCATGCCTTCTCCCCCCCCCCCCCCCCACGCCCCCCTCCCCCAACCACCACTGCCCTACACACACACACACATTCTCCCACTCATCCCTACACATTCTGGGCTGTGTAAAGTGGCCAACTAACCTACCAACTCACAACTCAACCCACCAACTTTGGGATTTGGGAGAAAATCTATGCGGTCACACGAAGAACATGCAAACTCCACACAGACAGCACCAGAGATCAGGATTATACCTGGATCACTAGACCAGTGAGGCAGCAGCTCTACTAGCTGCACCACCGTGCCACCCATTACTGCTGTAACATATAAAGAAAGGTAGCCAGTTTGTACACAAGTTACCAAAGACAGCAAATTGATAATAAACAGATAAATGATTTTCGTAATGTTGAGACATAACTTTCCTTCTCTTATTCAAAATTATTCCATAGGATTTTTTAATGTCCGTTGCAAGAGTAAACAAGGCCTTAGTTTATCATCACTACCGAAAGAAAACTCCTTTGACTGCAGTGTTCTTCAAATTTGGTGCTCAGATTTTTATGCTCACGCCTCTGGACTGGATGGAGAGTATCAGAAATGAACATCTAGTTGATGCACATGGGATTCTCAGAGTCAAATTGCATGTTGGGGTGGAAGATTGCAACCTTCATGTGGTCTGCCCTGTTTCGCCAAATGCAATCAACCCGGGTTGCACTTATTCTTCTTCTTTCGTGTGGCGTGCACACAAGCTGTTGGACAACTTGTTCTATTTGATCTTCCGTTTGTGCACGTCGGAGTTGATTGCATTAGTCGAAACAGGGCGGACCACGTGCGGGAGGTTAATGATTCGCTGAAGGTTGCAATCTTCCACCCCAACCCAGTGTGCACAATCAAATAGAACAAGTTGTCCTACAACTTTAGGCTGTGCACGCCCTATGCCAGAAGAAGATTGCACGTTGTACATTCACCAATGCGCAGGGTGGCAGCAGAATTTAATAAAATTGGTCGTCCGAAGGAGAGTGGTATTTTTTTTTAACTTCTTGACAAAATAATTCACTTATCAGCAATGTAACAGATTACATTCAGGAGTTAGAAACTACCTTGAGCACTCCCAAGAAAGGCAACTCCTATTCACCACTGTAAAGGTCAGCTAGAATGGACCCACACCGTGAATTAACCAGTCAGGTAAGGAACGAGAGTGCAACGTGGAAAGTTGCAGACAGAGGCATACATAAAAATGACATGAAATCAGCGTAACGATGCATTGTCAAAATGCTGACCAATTAGGTTGTGCCTTCAAGCACATAAAGAAAATGTAAAAACCCAAGGATGGGCCACGTGCTTTTGGCATCCTGCCAGATGCCAGCCCTAAAGGTACATTTCCCTGTTTGCAGAGTATTCAAGTATTTGACATTACTAATGCATTATAGGTCTAATTGGATGTGAACGATACAATTACAGTGCAAGACCTGAGTTTCCTCGCTGATAACTGGGTAATGCTGCTCCATTTACTTACAAGCAACAGTCTGCTCAACAAAACTAGAAAGTTGACACAAGAGAGTGGGACAAACTTTTGTGAATATTCATTCTGAATTTCATTCTTTCATTTCCAACAAAACATCTCAATTTGAATTTTGGTGTAAAACACTGCATGGTTAGAAGTTTGGAGATAAATATTTTCCATTCCTATTGTTATTGACTGTCATTTGGATTTAATTATGTCCATATCAATCTTAGAGACGATTTCACAGTCTATAATATAAATGTCAATGCCGTAAAGAGATTGTTTCAGGATCAGTTTCCAGTCTCTGTTCACTTGTCTCTTTTTCAATGCCACAATGTTGACTGTTTTGGTGGGAAAGGGGATTGCAGGGAAAAGATGCAACAATTGGGACAGATTGCTGTATTGGCACCGGTTTACCATTGTCTCCTGTACCTAAATATAGTGAAAATCTTTGTTTTGCATGTTATCCAGTTAATTCATACCACACATGAGTGCAATGGGGCAGCACAGTGATGCAGTGGTAGAGTTGCTGCCTTACTGCACCAGGTTCGATACTGACTATGGTTGCTGTCTGTACAGAGTTTGTACCTTCTCCCTGTGACCGCGTGGGGGAGGCTGACCTGTACGATGGACTGGGCTGCATCCACAATTCTCTGCAATGTCTTACTGTCTTGGGCAGAGCACTTGCACATGAAGGTGTAATGCATCCTGATCTATCTATCTGTAAGGGACATGGAGACATGCAGATTCAGGCTGGTCAATGTGTAACTGGAGTTTACTGGGAACTGAAATGGATGCAGTGCTCATCTGAAAACCTACAGCAGAGCTGCGACAAATGGAGGAACCATGGAGGACTATAGATAATAGACAATAGGTGCAGGGGTAGGCCATTCGGCCCTTCAAGCTAGCACAGCCATTCAATGTGATCATGGCTGATCATCCCCAATCAGTACCCCGTTCCTGCCTTCTCCCCATTCCCCTGACTCCGCTATCTTTAAGAGCCCTATCTAGCTCTCTGAGGCAGAGAATTCCACAGACTAACAACTCTCTGTGTGAAAAAGAGAGTGAAAAACATCAGTTCTGACTCTACTTAGAAATACCGAAGTAAATGCTCTAATTTTGCAACATTACTTAGTTTCGAAGGTCAATACACTGCAAATGGTGGAAATTCAAAAATAAAATCAGAAAATGCTGAAATCACCCAGAGGAGCAATCAGCTAGTATGAGCCTGAATAAGGGTCCCGGTCTGAGATGCCACCTGTCCTTTTACCCCCACAGATGCTACCTGGCCGGCTCAGTACTTTATTTTTTTGCTCAAGATTCCAACATCTGCAGTCCCTTGTGTCAGCTGTCTGTGTGTGGTTTGCACATTCTTCCCGTGACTATATGGACTTCCCCCAAATGCTTCCGTTTCCCCTCTCATTTCTGAAAGAGGCACTGCTGAGTTACATGCCTGCTGCAAATTACACAATGTAAATAATTGGTAAAATAATCAAATGGGGAGTTGATGAGAGAGACAGAATAGGTTGCAGGGCTATTGGGAAGAAAGGAGAGGGGAGGGGGGGGAGGTGAGATTGATGTGATCATTCTGTTGGCATGAACCCAATGGGCTGAATGGCCTCCTGTGGCAACATGCATAGGTAAATCCTACTTATCTTACTGTAAAACAGTGAGTGCAGCCAGCCAGCACTGAGTGGCTCCAGAGGTTATTCAGGATCTGCTCAACAGTTAATGTGTTATTAAATTGTGGTATAGATGTAGCGACTCAACTAAACTACTAAACCTCAGTCACTAGGCTGCCAACTGAATGGAAAGGTCAGGAGAAGCATTTTAAGGAGACATTTTCCTAAAACCAAGATTTGCTGGGAAGGGAAAGTTCAAGTTCAAGTCACATTTATTGTCACATGCACCAATTGGTACAGTGAGATTCGAGTTACCATACCGCCATACAAATAAAAAGAACACATTACACGATAGTCGTTAACATGAAGATCCCCACACAGCAGAATCAACGTTTCCCACTGTGAGGGAAGGCAATAAAGTTCAGTCAACATCCTCTTTGTTCACCCGAGGTCGGGGCCTTTGAGCCCTCAGCAGTCGCCGTTACAACGGCCCGATGTTCAGGCCCTCTCGCCGGGATGATCGGAACGCCGACGTCGGAACGGAGAACACTCTCAGCGGCTTGGAGTTTCCGAATCGGCCGCTTCCTACCGGAGACTGCCGCTCCCGAAGTCCACAGGCCGAGCTGGGTGGAGACTCAACACTGACGACCCCGGCGAGAGGTCCCAGGACTCCGCGATGTTAAAGTCAGCGCCGCCCGCGGCTAGAAGCTCCGCAACCACAGCTCCACGGTGTTAATCAGCAGGCCCAACACTCCGGAGCACCAACACGGCGATCCCCGGGCAAAGCATCCCCCGCTCCGTGATGGAATTCAGTGCTGCGTCGCTGCTGAAGCTCAGGCCGGTCTCCGGCAGGAAAGGCCGTGCCAATCCAGATGGTAGGCCGCGAGGTGGGGGCGAAGATGTGACTTGGAGAAAAGACGCATCCTCGACCAGGTAGTGACTGGGAAATGGTTCCCCTCCTCCCGCTCCCGCCCCCACATAAAACGACGAAGAAACCTCCAAAACCATACTTTTGACACACTCAAAATAACAAAAAAGGGTGAAATGACAGACCAACTGCTGACGAGACAAAAGCAGGGGCATGAGCGAACGTTTATGCTGAACACCTTTGACCGCAAGTTAACCAAGCTTCCTCTGCACAGAATGTCAGAGTGTCATACCAGATGGAAACCGGCCCTGTGGCCAACTTGTTCACGCTGACCAAGATGTCAGTCCCATTTGTCCTCACCTGGCCTTTCCAAGACATCCAAATTAAGATCCAAATGCCTTTTAAACGTTGTCATTGCACCCGCTTCAACTACTTCATGTGGCAGCTCTTCTCATCATCGGGTACTCGTCATCACAATCTGTGTGGAAAAGGTTGCCCCCTCAGGTACTTATTAAATCGTTCCACTCTCACCTCAAACCTATGCCCTCTAGTTTGTGATTCCCCTACTCTGGGAAAAAGGTTGTGTGCATTCACCTATCTACTCTCCTTACCATCCTATACATTTTTATAAGACTACCCCTCAGTCTCCTGCATTCCAAAGAATAGTGTCCCAGCCTCTCCCTATCGCTCAGGCCTTTGAGTTCTGCCAGCATCTTCATAAATGTTCACTGTACTCTTTCCAGCTTAATGGCATCATTCCAGTGTGACTACAGCTGAACACAATTCTCTAACTGCAGCTTCACCAATGTTTCTTACAACTTTAACCTAGCATCCCAACTTCTATAGTCAATTCCCTGCCTTGTAAAGGCCAGCATGCAACAAGACTTCTTCACCACCCTATCTACATGTGACAACATTTTTAGGCAACTATGTAATTGTACTTTTAGATCACTTTGCTCAGCAACATTCCCCAGGGCTCGACTGTTCACTGTGAAGGGCCTGCTCTGGTTTGACTTCCCAAAATGCCACACCTCACACTTATCCAAATTAAACTCAATTTGCCGTTCCTTGGCCCTCTTGACCCGCTGATCACGATCCTGCTATAATTTTTGATAACCTTCCTCACTGTCTAACTATGTGTATACCGGCCTTGGTTACTTCTTTAAAAAACTTAAATTTACGAGACACGAGCTCCCACATACAGAACAATGCTGTTCATGGCTCTAATCACCCCCGTCTTTCAAATGCATGTATATCTTAACCCTTAGAATCCTCCAAGCCCTGCAGGAAAAGGCAACAGTAGTTTCAGTCAGTGGTTCCCTGGAAAAACAGTCAAAGTCATTTGGCAGAATGCCTTCTAAGCAGAACTTTCAAACAAGCGTGCAGCTGCAGCGAGAATGAGATCATCTTCCCATCTCCTGCTAGTATGTACATTTGCAAAGACATTCTGGAAAGGGATGCAGAGATCTTTGTCGAGCTTCACCCAAAACAGCTGTCAAACTCGGTGACATGTGACCTTGATCCCAGGGATGCATATTGATGCAGTAATTGCAGCTAGAATACCATCAAACCTCTGGTTTGCCCAGATCCTGTTGCTCTGGAAAACCAAGGATCTGTCCACATCCATTTCCTGCAGATGAGCAGATTCCAAGGTGCAAGACCACATGTTGAGCGACACACACGGAACAGCCAGGATGGGAATGAGCTGCGCATCCATCTCATCCAAGACTGCATTTGCAGGGAAGGCCTTGAAAAGGGACGGAATTAAAAGCAGGACATGGTGGCGATGCTCAGCCATGAAAGAGAGAGAGTTGATCCTTCAGGTCAATGACCCTTCATCAGAACTTTGTTTCTCTCTAAACAGATGCTGCCTGACATGCTGCGTTTCTCCAGCATTTCCTGTTTTTTTATCTCAGATTTAAATCAGCTGCATTTTTGGTGTTTTGATTGCCGGAAAGGGACATGGTGGGCTTTGGTCAAGGTTGCCCTCATACCGTTGAGTCAATGGGGCGTTAGCTCACCGAGTTGTAGCACAGCCTGGCAAAGGTCACGACTGCTGTAAAATCATCAACCTGGGGAAAGGTGCATCGCGATCTGCCTGAAACCTTCTGAACTTCCACGGTAAGGAGATATCCAGAACCGAATGACTGAATGTTGTTTGCTGGTAGAATCACATGGACGGGTGGGGAGGTGGGATACACTGAAGCTCGTGCAGCCACTGCTGCAGCTCTGTGGAGAATTGTCACTGATTAGCACTCTCAAAGTTCAGAAGTGATAGGAGCAGAATTAGGCTATCTTTCCCTCTCAACCCCATTCTCCTGCCTTCTCCCCATAACCTCCGACACCCGTACACATCAACTCCTGCTACTAGATGGCGAGGGACTAGATCCTGTTGAAATATCTGCCAGACATCGCTCAGGGAACATTTGTAAAAGAAAAATGAATGCCATGTTGATATGATGTGAGTACTGTGAACACATTTGGGACAGAGCACTGTCCACTGCTAGTAGTGGTGCTGCCTCACCACTCCAGTGACGTGGGTTCAATCCTGATCTCGGCTGCTGTCTGTGTGAACTTTACATGTTCACCCTGTGACACCAAGGGTTTCCCCCAAGTGCTCTGACATTGGATGGTGTCAATTGTCGCGAGTGTGTAAATGGGTGGCAGAGTCTGGGAGGAGTTGATGCAAGCGTGAGGAGAATATAATGGAATGAGTGGAATAGATGTTTGATGATGAATGGAGACAGGATGGGCTGGGCGACCTGTTTCTGTGCTGTATGACTCTCTGAACATAAATGTAGTGGGTTGTCAAGTACAGTGAAAGTCGATAAAATTACGTCCCAGTTGGTAACATTGTCAATTTAATGACAAAAGTATATTTTGTGGGCTGGGAATAGCATAATTGAGTGGAGTTGCAAAGAGCAAATCTGGTTGCTTGGGGCATTCCACAGGCCAGACACACCACGACAGAGTTTGGATGAAATCAGTGAATTCATTTAACAGAAAGAAATAACTTAGATATCTATTCTGCCTTTAGAGCAAGATAGCCAATGATGTACACATGGAAATATTCATCATGATCCCAGAAAATAGTCCATGCCGTCCAACAATGACCTTAAGGGTGCAATGACGTTGTGCGTCAGGGCAGCTTGCACCATTGTAATGCTCCTTCTGGAAAGTCATGGTCGACTCCAGCATCCATGGCAACCACCTATGCAGGAAGTATCTGCAGCTGCACCGCATTAAGGAGCTGGACCTGTGGATGCGAGGACAATGCTGAGCTGGACCTGGGTAAGATGATTATGAAGCAGAGGGACGAAGAGAATGGGTGACCACCAGCCTGAGTTGAGGAAGGTGTGTAGTACAGGAACCTCCCATGGCCATGCCTCTCTCTAATGCATAGATCATTGTGCATATTGTTGGACGAGGAAGCGTCTCTGGGGAAGGTAACAAATGTGGTGTTTATGATTTTGCACGCGGGAGAGTGGTGGAAACCGTCTTCCACAGGGAATCCAAGCGCAAACTTGATCCTAGCAGATTCTTGGAAACTATTTAATACAGTGAAATTTCCACTTGCATTTGACCAGAGTGAACAGGAACCTTGTAACCTTCTTGCAATCAACATAAACAAGTATGACTGACAAGTCAACTGAAGACTGGAGATTTCAAAATCCTGCTTAATTATTTTCACTTTACTTTCCAGCATCTCCTTTGTTCTTTACTTCTGTCCTCAAGGGTTGTTTCATGGGCAGCCGCACCCCCTTATTACATTTCCAGGGCGCTTTTCACAAACCGAGGATGCAGTTTCCTTGCTCTAAGTGTATTTGCTAGCCATGGAGTCATGTAGCATGGAAACAGGGCCTTCCCTTCACGGAGACCTCATTGACCACCAAACACCCATTTGTACTAATCCTGCACTAATTCCAATTTATTCTCCCAATATTCCCATCACCTCCAAGAAGAAGGGATTTAGATTCCTTGAGCACTAGAATCGGTTCTGTGAAAGATATCACCTGGAAAAGAGGGACAGCTTATACCCAGGCACAACTGAGACCAACATCCTGGCGGAGATGTTTGCTTGAGTGGTTGAAGAGGGCTCAAAGCAGAATGGCATGGAGTTGGAACCCTAAGAAGGGTGACGAGGGTGAGAGAAACATGGATAGCAATAATACAAAGAACAGTACATTGCAAATCAATAGGCAGGGAAATCAATGGCGAGATAGAAGAGAGAAAGGTAACATGATTAAAAATGGCAAAGCGAGCCTGAAGATTTGTATTTTAATGTGCAAAGCACTTATAATAAAGTAGATGAACTGAAAGCAAAAATAGAAGTGAATGGGAACGATGTGATAAGCATTATATGGGCACTGGTGCAAGGGGAACAAAGTTGGGAATTTAATGTTCAGAGATATTTAACTTTAGGAAGGACAGGAGCCAAGGCAAAAGGTTGAGACACAAGCAACTGAAGATGCTACTTTACAAAAAAAGATACAGAGTGCTGGAGTAACTGAGCAGGTCAGGCAGCATCTCTGGAAAACATGATAGGTGCCGCTTTGGGACCAGTACCTTCATCAGACTAAAAAGGGTCCCTAACCAAACCGTCACCTATCCATGTTCTCCAGAGATGCTGCCTGACCCGTTGTGTCACTCCAGCACTTTATATCTTAGACAATAGACAATAGGTGCAGGAGTAGGTCATTCGGCCCTTCGAGCCAGCACCGTCGTTCAATGTGATCATGGCTGATCATCTTATTTCTAAGGAGAAAGGTTAATAGGTAACATTGTTAATAAGAGATAAAATAATTACAACTGTGATAGATGATCTGGGCTGAGAAAATGTTGAGTTCATATGGATGGAGGTTAAAAAAAAGGCAAGGGGCAGAAGGCACTGATGGGAGTAGTGCATAGACTTAAACAGTGGCCACATTGTAAGTATGGGTATAAATGAAGAAAAAATGGAAAGACGCACTGCAGCAATTGTGGGGATTTTAATCTTCAAAAAGGTTGGGAAGTGTAAGAAAGAACTGCAAGAAACTAAAGGGGCTGTCCCACCCGACTAGGTAATTCAAGATAATTCACCCGAGTTTCACCTGATTCGAACTTGGAGCATTACGGTAATAGCAGCTCGTAGGTACTCGGGACTCTGTTCAAAAAGCTTCACGAGTTTACCGCGTTTCCTGAGTACCTGCCGTTAGCATTATGAGCCGCTTACATCCGGAAATATATGGATATGATACTAGAGACACTAAAAATAAAATCTCCTTATATGCGGATGATGTATTACTTTACATCACAAAACCAGAAACTAGTATCCGAAATTTGTTAAAATTAATAACTGAATTTGGATCCCTCTCAGGATATAGTATCAATTGGAATAAAAGTGAACTTATGCCAATCAGTGAACAATTTACACATATTACAACAATTCCCTTTTAAGATAACAAATGAAAAAATTAAATATCTTGGAATTTTCGTAACAAAAAGATTTGATTCTCTATTTAAATCCAACTTCCCACCATTATTGAATAAATTAAATAAGAATATTTCATATTGGAAAACCTTACCTATTTCAATGTTAGGTAAAATTAATACAATAAAAATGATCTTTCTCCCACAATTATTATATATTTTCCAATTAATTCGATATATCTCCCTAAAAATTTCTTTAAAAAGGTAGACTCCCTAATCACTAACTTCATTTGGGATTATAAGAGTCATAGAATTAATAAAAAAACATTTATGTAAATCCAAAATAAATGGAGGTTTAGCATTACCAAATTTTATGTTTTATTACTGGGCAATCAACATTAAAAATATGAATTTTTGGTTAGAAGAAACAGATAACCAACCAACTTGGTTAAATATGGAAAAAGAAGATTGTTCTCCTTTTGAAATTAGTTCTATAATATTTGCTAATATTAATTTAGCTAAGAAAATTTATAGTGAAAACCCGATAATAGAAAATGGAATACGTATTTGGAAACAAATAAAGAAAACATTAAAACTAAAATCTATACCATTATCTCTTACCATTGTAAATAATGTTACGTTTAAACCTTCAATGATGGATAAAGCTTTTTTACAATGGAAAAATAATTACTAAGATGGGGGATCTCTATAAGGAAAACTCTTTTCTTTCATTTCAAGAGTTACAACAAATTTATGGACTACACACTAAAGATTATTTTAGATATTTACAAATCAGAGACTATGTTAAAGCAAATACACAGGAACTTAGAAATAGAAAGATAGAAATTTTAGATGAATGCTTAAATAAACATCCAAATACAGAAAAAAATGATTTCATATATATACAACATCTTATTGGAAAGTGATGTTCCATCAACAGAAATATATAGACAGTCTTGGGAAAATGAACTAAGCCAAATTATAAGACCAGAAGTATGGGATGAAAGTTTACAACACACACATCATTGTTCATTAAATGCTAAACATTCTCTTATACAGTTTAAAATACTACATAGACTACATTATTCAAAATCTAAATTACGTAACATCTTTCCAAAAGTATCCCCCATATGTGATAAATGTCAACATTTAGAAGCTGATTTGTCACATTCATTTACAAACTGTATAAAAATTACAAAATTCTGGATAGAAATATTTAGGATAATTTCGAATGTTGTCAATATAATTTTGACTCCCGATTCAAAGTTAATAATACTAGGAATACTGGAAACAGACCAATTAATAACAACAAATCAAAGAATCTTTATTGATTATGGTTTAATAATTGGGAAAAAATTAATATTAAAATTTTGGAAAGGCCCTACATCCCCAACAATCAAAATGTGGAACACAGAAATGTCGGAGACACTTCATCTGGAGAGATTGAGGCTTGTCCTAATGGACAGGTTAGATCTCTTCAGAGAGATATGGTCTCCATATATTGAATATTTACAGGGTCATAATGGCTCGGTACGAGGGTTTGACTGAGGCCTGAGTATTAGAGTGGATGAAGAAATATATATAATAAATCATGCCTATATCTCCAATGACGGATTAATGATTAACACTCCATTCGCTTTCATATTTTTTATATTTTCTCTTACTATCTTTTCTTACTTTAAAAAAATTTAGAAAAGGGTATAGAAACATATAGTCTTAAATTTTAATATTAATAATAATATTAATATTATTAATATCATGAAAGTATTATTAATATCATGTATTTTCAATTATGTAAAACAATGTATTTTTTATTAATATGTTTCTATAATAAAAATACTTAACAAAAAAGCATTATGAGCCGCTAAGAGATATCTTGAGCTCCGATGTACCTGCTAAGTACATTCTACGTACTTACCATGAGTTTGTTGGTTTTTTTCAACACGGGAGAGCTCTTGTGTAAACTTGTATAGTGGGACAGGCCCTTAATTTACAGCGTGTTTTCGGGAGTTTGCTTGAGCAGTGCATTCTGAGACTAATCAGGCTACAGGCTTTCTACGATCTGGTCATGAGTAATGACGCAGGTTCAAAAAATGATCTTAGAGAAAAACATAGTCTAAAAAGTAGTGATCATAGCACAGTGGAATTTGGTATTAAGTTTGAGAGCATGCAACTTGGGTGGGAAACAACTTTGTTTGATTTAATAAAGAGAATTAAAATGGAAAGAGTTGTCTGCAAGCAGAGACAGAATTTAAGGAACAAATTCATAACATTTAGCAGAACATATCACAGTGAGAAGGAAGGGTTGTAAGGAGGGATAAAGCAACCGTGGCTAAACTAGGAAGTTAAGGAGGTATTTAGTTGAAACTAAATATAGAAACATAGAAACATAGAAACATAGAAATTAGGTGCAGGAGTAGGCCATTCAGCCCTTCGAGCCTGCACCGCCATTCAATATGATCATGGCTGATCATCCAACTCAGTATCCCGTACCTGCCTTCTCTCCATACCCTCTGATCCCCTTAGCCACAAGGGCCACATCCAACTCACTCTTAAATATAGCCAATGAACTGGCCTCAACTACCCTCTGTGGCAGAGAGTTCCAGAGACTCACCACTCTCTGTGTGAAAAAAGTCTTTCTCATCTCGGTCTTAAAGGATTTCCCCCTTATCCTTAAGCTGTGACCCCTTGTCCTGGACTTCCCCAACATCGGGAACAATCTTCCTGCATCTAGCCTGTCCAACCCCTTAAGAATTTTGTAAGTTTCTATAAGATCCCCTCTCAATCTCCTAAATTCCAGAGAGTATAAACCGAGTCTATCCAGTCTTTCTTCATAAGACAGTCCTGACATCCCAGGAATCAGTCTGGTGAACCTTCTCTGCACTCCCTCTATGGCAATAATGTCCTTCCTCAGATTTGGAGACCAAAACTGTACGCAATACTCCAGGTGTGGTCTCACCAAGACCCTGTACAACTGAAGTAGAACCTCCCTGCTCCTGTACTCAAATCCTTTTGCTATGAAAGCTAACATACCATTCGCTTTTTTCACTGCCTGCTGCACCTGCATGCCTACTTTCAATGACTGGTGTACCATGACACCCAGGTCTCGCTGCATCTCCCCTTTTCCTAATCGGCCACCATTTAAATAATAGTCTGCTTTCCTATAGAGACACACGGTAGATCCAAAGGCAGTAATGAATTCGGACTCCGCAAAGATGGACACAAAAGATAAGAGAGAAGAAAAAACTGTGAAAGGAAACATATGAGGATATAAAAACAGACAATAAGTTTCTACAAGAATTTGAAAAGGAAGAAAGAAATCCGTCCCAGAGAATGAGACTGGAGGACGAATTGTGAAGAGCAACAAAAGAGATAAACAGAAATTTAGCATCTGTCTTTACCACTGGCGAATCACAAACATCCCATCAACACTGAATAATGCTGCAACAACAATAAATACTGCCATCATTACTAGAGAGACAGTATTGAAGGCAAACTAGCGGTTCTAAAGGTTGGTAAAGACCGTGGCCTGGATGGCTTGCATCATAGGATCCAAAAAGGAGTCACCACCAAGATAGTGAGTGCATTAGTTATCATCTTCCAAAATTCCTTAAATTCTGGAGAAGTGCCAGAGGATCGGAAAAATGCCCACAGGTCACTCTGTCAAAAAGGGAGAGAGGAAAAGTAGGTCACTACAGGCTAATGGGTCTCAAATTGAAAGAATGTTGGAACAATAAACAAGGGCGTAATCTCACATTTAGAAAACCATAATCTAATCAAGCAGAGTCAGCATGGCACCATGAATGGAAAGTTGTGTCTGACAAATTTATTAGAGGTTTTTATGGAAGTATCAACCAGACAAAGACGGGGACCAAAAGATATATTGTGTTTGGACTTCCAGAAGGCATTCGGAAAGTGGTCTCACAAAAGATTAAGTCACAAGTTAAGTACCTCTGTCTTGGAGATAACACATTGGCACTGAGGGAGGATTGGGTAGCAGCCAGGAAGTAGCACGTAGAGATAAGGTGGTCATTTTAGGTTGGTATCTGGGGTCACCCTTCACTGCTGCTCAAAAGGTCAGAAAGGTCGCAGCCTAACACATCACATATCCATGTTCACCAGAGATGCTGCATGCTCCACTGAGTTACTCCAGCACTCTGTGTCCTTTTGTGTGAATCAGCATCTGCAGTTCCTTGTTTCTACAATCTGGGACCATGGCAGTTTTCAATATCTATTGATGAATTGGAGGAAGGAAACAAATGTACAGTGGACAAGGAGACAGAGGGAGCAAAATAGTTGGAAAAGTGAGTTGCAAGGAGGTTACCGAGAGATATTGATGGAGTGAGTGAATGAGTAATTGACTGACTGCGTTTGGTTCTGGTATACCGGTATCTGTTCATCATTAGTTGTTCATAAATAATTGAAATGACATTGTTATGTGCCATTAAAGTTGCCTGGGGTAAACGGGACTAAAAAAAAGGTTGGGAGCCCCTGTTCTAGAAATATGGAGAGAGGAGATGGGAAGTGCAATTAGCTGGACGAATGTGGACTCGATGGGATGAATGTCCGTCTCATGTGCTGTAACTATTCTGTGATTCATTGAACGACAAGGAACCCACCCCAACCAGTGGTGCTTTCCTTTAATTACTCACACTTTAAAATAGATATCAAAAAGCAGATATCTCCATATGGCGGAAATCCGAAATAAAATTGGGAAATGTCAAATTCTCACAAGAGCAGTAGCATCGGTGCAGTCAGAATCAGGGATGATTTTTCAAAGCTGAGAAAAGTTAGAAACCAAACATGTTTTAAGATGTGGGAAATGGGCCGAGAAGAGAGGAACGTCTGTGATTAACATTCTGATTGATTGAATTGAAGTGAATGAAAAACACAGCATGCACTGAAACATACAGTATTATGTCCATAAATCAATCACCCATTCACAATAGGTAGACAAAAATGCTGGAGAAACTCAGCAGGTGAGGCAGCATCTATCGAGCGAAGGAAATAGGCAACGTTTCGGCCCGAAACGTTGCCTATTTCCTTCGCTCCATAGGTGCTGCCTCACCTGCTGAGTTTCTCCAGCATTTTTGTCTACCTTCGATTTTCCAGCATCTGCAGTTCCTTCTTAAACACCTACCCATTCACACTAGTTCTATGTTATCACACTTTCTCATCCACTTGAGGAGCATTTTACAGAGGCCAGTAAACAGCAGCATCTGAAGGACACCCACACAGGGAGAACATGCAACCTCCACATAGACAGCGCCAGCGGTCAGAATCGAATCCGGATCACTGGAGCTGTGAGGCAGCAGCTCGACCAGCTGTGCCACAGGGCAACCACTTACACCATTAGGCCACCGTGTGCCACTGTTTAACCACTTCTCTATTTTTACTTCATATTTTCAGCATCTGCAGTATGCTAGTAACTCGCAATTCGATCATTGTTATATTATCTTTTGCTCTCCCCCTTCATTATCGCTCATCTTCTTCCACGAGATTAGCAAGCCTTCTCCAATATCTCATCAAACCAGCCGGTTTCTCTTGGTCTCCGCCCTATCCCAATCATTCCCTTTGTTCTCGCCAACCCTCCTGTTCTCTACAACATAACACATGCTTGGTTTCTAATTCTCCTACTTCTGATAAAAGGTCAACGAACTAAGAATTCTGCTCTCCACATAGATATTCCCCTCCATCTCGATTTGCACCACTTCATTTTAGTACCAATTACACTAGGAACTTTATTCCACACCAAAGCTGCTTACTGTAGTGTAAAGTAGTTTAGCATGCACTAATTAACATAGAAATTAGTAGAAATACACCCTGATACCCGACCACAGATATTTTGCAGTAAGGTGCCGTGTGTACACATCAGGCATCTGAGCTCTGATGGTTAATCCTAGTCCATCTGTAAAGAGCTTTTGTTATTAATCAATGAATTGAACAGAGTCTAGTACTTAGACCTGACACCTTGCTGGTTGGTGTGCACCTGACTCTCACTTGCTTTTAGACTTTCCAACACTCTGAGCTATTCCAAAATGTATTGTGTTTTGCAGGGTAAGTATGTAGAATGTACATAGGACCTTGTGGATGTCCCGTAGCGGGTCTTAATGCGAACGGCAGGCACTCGGGAAGCGCGGTAACTCTCGGGAAACTCTTGGACATTTTTCACAGAGTTTAAAAAACTTCACGAGTTACCGCTTTTCCCGAGTATTTGCCGTTAGCATTACGAGCCGCTACGGGACATCCACGAGGTCCTATGTACCCGCTACGTACATTCCACGAGTTTGATTTTTTTTTAACTCGGGAGAGCTCTTGTGTGAACTTGCATCGTGGGACAAGCCCTTTAGTCAGCAAACATTGGCCAGGACACCAGTTGTGCCTCAATTCAAAACTCCATCCCAAGGAGGGCACCTTGCTCCTGTGATACCCCATTCAAGAGTAAGTGTGGGAAACATAAAATGCAACCTTCTGGCTCAGAGGTGAGAAGTTGGTGGCCATAGGTGGCAATTGTGTCGAATGTGCCAGCCACAGTTTCAGTTGGCTGCCGTCATGTCACCAAATCAAACAATTCTGGGTTCACCAGCATCTTCAGTTCTTTCCTACACTTAAAAAAGTAAAGCACAGGCATAGGCTTTGTGACCCACAATGTTCCTGCCAAACATGATGCCAAGATAAACTAGTCTCACCTGCCTGTACATGATCCATATCCCTCCATTTCCTCCATGTCCATGAGCCTATCTAAAACCCTCTTAACGGCCACCATCGTATCTGCCTCCACCACCACCCCTGGCAGCACCTTCCAGGCACCCACCAACCTCTGTGTAAAACACCTGCCCCACACATCTCCTTTATATCTCTATCAGGTCTCCCCTTCTTCTTCTTCTTTCTGTCGTGTGGCGTGCACAGCCTAAAGTTGTTGGACAACTTGTTCTATTTGATCTTCCGTTTGTGCACGTCGAGTTGACTGCATTAGTCGAAACAGGGCGGACCACGTGAAGGTTGCAATCTTCCACCCCAGGTCTCCCCTCAACCTCTGATGCTCCAGAGAGAACAATCCAAGTCTGTCCAAGCTCTCATTGTAGCGAATACCCTCTAATTCAAGCGTCATTTTGGTAAGCATTTTCTAAAGTGTCTGAAGTGGATGTTTCTTTTTCTATAATGAGCAGTCAGTAAACTGGAAAAGGACCTCACTTTTTTTTAAATTTTTCTATTGATGTACGGAAAATTAATTATTTCTTCGATGTAAAGCACTTTGGTTTCAACGCGAGTTGATTTAAACATGCTATATAAATAACATTTACTTACTTACTTACTTAGGCACAGTGTGAAATGATCCCTATAATGCAGGTAGATAAAAATGCTGGAGAAACTCAGCAGGTGAGGCAGCATCTATGGAGCGAAGGAATAGGTGACGTTTCGGGTCCAAACCCGAAACGTCACCTATTCCTTTGCTCCATAGATGCTGCCTCACCCGTTGAGTTTCTCCAGCATTTTTATCTACCTTCGATTTTTCTAGCATCTGCTGTTCCTTCTTAAACATATAATGCAGGCCTTTCTTTCCGTGCTGTCTTGCTGAGAGAGGGAGGAAAAGTCCTTGACCCGGGCCACACTCTTTATGCCATGAGTGTACAGTCAGGAAGAGAATGTTTGGGCTTTACATGAACAGCCTGGTAAAGTCTCCTTTCCTGGTGATAAGAATACTTCCTGGGGAAATGCAAAGAACGGAACTACAAGAGGTTCTTGTGCCTTTGCGCTCACGAGTAACTGGTGCCAGTGGCAGAGGAAGCAGAGGAGATGAAAAGAAAAAAAAACAAAAAAACCTGCACCTTGTTTCTTGCGCCCATGTTAGTTACTACCTCTGTTAATAAGTACTTCACAGAAAATAAACTCCAGTGTAGATTCACCATGATAATCTGGCAGTGAAAGAGTTAAGTTATCAGGCGTAAGCTGCAGATACCAGCATCTGTATTCCCTTGAACTTCGAAGATGAAAGGGTGATCTAATTGAAGTGTTTAGGACGATATAAATAAGATCTGCTGCTTTGATCAGGGCCCCAGTTTCCAGATGTGCAATGTAATCTGAATTTTCTGGCCAGCCAGATCAAATGGGTTAAAATAACATTGATCAGAAAATTCAAGGGTTTATTTTGAAAGATTCCTTTCTCAGCCCTCGTGTGGAACCCTTGGATTTTCTGCTTTCCAGATTATCCCAGGCTATTCTCCACAGTGTGGCTGAGTGGGAGGATTTCACGTTGGAGTCTTGCTGGTTCAAAGTGTTTACTTTGATTGACTGTGCTAAATTAAAGTGGATTCAAAATGCCCTGGTTCAGCAACGCAACATATTCTGGACACATTCTCATAAAATTCATCAAACATGGAATTGCTCACATCATGCTTCCCCTGAGTGTATATAAGGTGGAGTTTACAGCAATCTTCATTGCAAGCATTGCTATTTACCATCTGCCAATGTCACACTCTGCCAAGCTAAACTGACCAAATTAATGTACAGTTAACAATTGCAATTCCCTGCATCTCTCGGCTGGAAGAATGATTGCCTTCATCATAGTCATTCCCGCATTGTTTAAAGTCTTTATCATGAGGGCACTGGGTTTTTAACTGAATCATGGAGTCAGTGGTGCAGGTGTAGACCATTTGGCCCATCGTGCCTATACTAGTTCCTAGAATTATCCCATTAATCCTTTTCAGCAAAAGTCCTGGGAAAAATTTACATTGTACAGTGGCTTGCAAAAGTATTCATACCCGTTGAATATTTCCACATTTTGTCACGTTACAACCACAAACGTAAATGTATTTTATTGGGATTTTAAGTGATAGACCAACACAAAGTGGTGCATAATTGTGAAGTGGAAGGAAAATGATACATGGTTTCCACATTTTATTACAAATAAAAAACTGAAAAGTGTGGCGTACAAAAGTATTCAGCCCCCTTGGGTCAATACTTTGTAGAACCACCTTCCGCTGCATTTACAGCTGCAAGTCTTTTGGGGTATGTCTCTACCAGCTTTGCACATCTAGAGACTGACATTTTTGCCCATTGTTCTTTGCAAAATAGCTCAAGCTCAGTCAGATTGGATGGAGAGCGTCTGTGAACAGCAATTTTCAAGTCTTGCCAGAGATTCTCAATTGGATTTAGGTCTAGACTTTGACTGGGCCATTCTAACACATGAATGTGCTTTGATCTAAACCATCCCATTGTAGCTCTGGCTGTATGTTTAGGGTCGTTGTCCTGCTGGAAGGTGAACCCCCGCCCCAGTCTCAAGTCTTTTGCAGACTCTAACATGTTTTCTTCCAAGATTGCCCTATATTTGGCTCCATCCATCTTCCCATGAACTCTGACCAGCTTCCCTGTCCCTGCTGAAGAAAAGCATCCCCACAGCATGATGCTGCCACCATCATTTTCACAATGGGGATGGTGTGTACAGGGTAATGTGCAGTGTTAGTTTTCCACCACACATAGCGTTTTGCATTTAGGCCAAAAACTTCAATTTTGGTCTCATCAGACCAGAGCACCTTCCTCCACATGTTTGCTGTGACTCCACATGGCTTGTGGCAAACTGCAAACAGGACTTCTTATGACTTTGTTTCAACAATGGCTTTCTTCTTGCCACTCTTTCATAAAGGCCCGATTTGTGGAGTGCACGACTAATAGTTGTCCTGTGGACAGAATCTCCCACCTGAGCTGTGGATCTCTGCAGCTCCTCCAGAGTTACCTTGGCTGCTTCTCTGATCAATGCTTTCCTTTCCCACCCTTTCGGTTTAGGTGGACAGCCATGTCTTGGTAGGTTTGCAGTTGTGCCATACTCTTTCCATTTTCGGATGATGGATTGAACAGTGCGCCGTGAAATGTTCAAAGCTTGGGATATTTTTTTATAACCTAACCCTGCTTTAAACTTCTCCACAACTTTATCCCTGACCTGTCTGGTGTGTTCCTTGAGCTTCATGATGCCCAAGGAACATTGTTTGTTCACTAATATTCTCTAACAAACCTCTGAGGCCTTCAAAGAACAGCTGTATTTATACTGAGATTAGATTACACACAAGTGGACTCTATTTACTAATTAGGTGACTTCTGAAGGCAATTGGTTGCACTGGATTTTATTTAGGGGTATCAGAGTAAAGGGGGCTGAATACTTTTGCACGCCACACTTTTCAGTTTTTTATTTGTAAAAAAATTTGAAAACCATGTATCATTTTCCTTCCACTTCACAATTATGCGCCACTTTGTGTTGGTCTATCATATAAAACCCCAATAAAATACAATTACGTTTTTGGTTGTAATGTGACAAAATGTGGAAAAGTTCAAGGGGTATGAAAACTTTTGCATGCCACTGTATTTGCGGATTTCTCTTTTGTATTGCTGAATCTGTCTGCACCAATCGCTCAAGTGGGACATTTCAGATCATAACAACCAGTGTGTAAATTAAAAGCTTTGCTCCAGTTGTCTCTTTGCCAATCATACTGGCTGGTGGCCCCACTGGCCTTCTCAGTAGCGTTCCACTCTCTTTCACTCGCTCCAATTTCCAATGTTGAGGTTTCCCCGCACTCGCTTATTCCCCAACTGGCCATTCTGCAACCATTATTTAATTTTAGTTTTAGCATTGGAGATACAGCATGCAAACTAGCCCTTCCATCCATCAAGTCCACACCGACTGCCAATTACCCGTTCGCACTAGTTCGACGTTATTCCACTTTCTCAACTGCTCCCTAAGTTACAGAGGTCAATTAACCATGACATGGGAGGAAACCAGAGCAGCCAGAGGAAACCCATGAAATCACAAGGAGAGCATGCAAACTCCACAAAGACAGCACCCAAGGTCAGAATTGAATCTGGAACTGGTGTCGTGAGGCAGCAACTCTACCAGCTGCGCCACTGTGCTGTCCACTAGATGCAAATACATCCTTCAGTATAGTATAGAGCTACAAAATGGAAACAGGCCCTTCCGCACACCAAGTCCACACCGACATCGACCACATGTTAACACTGGTTCCGTTCCATGTTATCCTACACACTCATCCACTCCCTACACACTAACAGCAATTTTCTTTTTTTTTACAGAGGCCATTTAACCAACAACTCCACAGTTCTCTGGGATGTGGGAGAAAACCGGAGCACCTGGAGGAAACCCGTGCGGTCAGAGGGAGGACATGCAAATTCCACCTGGACAGCACCCGAGGCCAGGATCAAACCTGGATCTCTGGTGTTACGAGGCCTCAGCACTACCAACAGCACCACTACCACCTTAAATCTACTTGCTAACATGATGAATTATCCATTCATTAAGCCTTACTTTACTGCCGATACAATGAACCAAAAGCTGTTGTCTAAGCAATCAAAATGTGTTTTAGCTTGGATTCGATCCAAAATTTTGATATCACCTTTCTCCACCCATAGGCACCTCGACCTTCTAAGTTCCTCCAGCAGATTGTTCATTGTTCCAGATTCCAGCATCTGCAGTCTCGTGTCTTTCTTAGTTGTCTTAAAATAGTCATTAAAAAGTTCCAGAATTGAACGATGTTGCAGACAGCCTCGAATGCCGTTCCTTCACGAGCCTTCAGTGGGAATCCTAATGGGCCTGTCCCACTTGCCGATTATTTTAGGCAACTGCCGGCGACTGTCAGAGTCGTAGCAGGTCGTCGAAAAACCGGAGACAACCTACGTCATCCTGGCGACAACCTACGGCAACACCTACGTCAGGAGGTGTCGGGTTACGCTCATTGGCATCAAGCCCACAGTCGACGGAAAAATGTCAACATGATGCATCATAATGAATAGGAATGAGACATTAAATCAAGAAAGAGTTTGCTCTCTGAAATACATGTGGAAGATCCCCTGTAATAATTCTGGAGGAATGCGAGTTCTCCACAAAAACGTTCATATCCACAGAACTCCATGAAGTGCTTTACTGCCAAGGAGGAGTTTTGTTAGGATTGTCTGTGTACAATATAAGAAACAAGGCGGCAAGAAGGTAGAGCTGTGGGCAGAGCTTTCCTTCTGAGAAATGCCTTGAGTTCTTTTACATCCGTTTGTACTTAAAGCCAATACATTCTGCATTGATTCAGTTCACTAGCGCATTAAGCTTGCACAAATAAACAAGAGCTTGTGGACCAACCCACAGCCTGGGGCCCTCGGTCTAAAAATGACTATTTGCTGCGAAAAAAGTAATAGTAAGATTAAATGAGAACTTACCTGTTCGAAGTTTGATCTTTATTTTATGAGGAGTAACGATGAGGGATTACGTGAAGAAGGCCCGCCTGGC
Source organism: Okamejei kenojei (assembly GCA_035221665.1). Classification (NCBI taxonomy): domain Eukaryota; kingdom Metazoa; phylum Chordata; class Chondrichthyes; order Rajiformes; family Rajidae; genus Okamejei; species Okamejei kenojei. The sequence goes on from CM069164.1 coordinate 11,963,832, forward strand.
GCTGGAACGGCATACTTCAAAGCAGCGGCATGAAAAACACAGAACACAATAGCCGGAGTAAGATAGTAAGGCTCATTATAGATTTAGAACTACCAGATGATCATTCATTTTATGAGGGTGTGGAGTGGAGGGCACGTAATCCCTCATCGTTACTCCTCATAAAATAAAGATCAAACTTCAAACAGGTAAGTTCTCGTTTAATCTTACTATTTTACTCCGGAGTCACGTGAGTGACTACGTGAAGAGTTTGAAGCTTTCTGTGTTTTTCATGTCGTAGAATTCTTCCATACGACAGTCCGGCTAGGTCAACACATACATGAGAAAACCAGACTAGTTTTAGTTCTTTCCATAATAAAAAATTTTAATGATAAAAGAACATATAATAACCCTCTTTATACCCGAGGGAACCATTACAAAGTGATAAAAGATATAAGTGATAACATAATTGATCATATTAATCAATAGTGAAACAAAGCAGGTGACTATAGTGAACCCAACACCGCGTGTCCAAAGCCTGTCATTGTGTGAACAGGTTTATTGTAGAACTTTGAAAAAGTTTCTTCTTTACTCCACCCTGCGGTTTCTAAAATATGCTCGAGCGGTAAGTCCTGCACCTTCGCTGCGGATGTAGCTGCTGCCCTGGTGGAGTGAGATTTGAACACATCAGTGTCTACTCCTGCTAAAAGTAACACCTGTTTTAACCACCTTGAGATTGTTTGTACTGAAGCTTTTGTGTGTGGTTTCTTATGCGTAATTATTAATGTTTTTTCATTACCTCGAAGAGTTTTGGTAATTTTTATATATTGGTTCAAATGTCTAACTACACACAATGTTGGATCAATAGGATAAGCTTGAAAGGTTACCTTTGCTCCAGTTCTTCTTGGTCTGCTTTGTTTGATCAGATCGTAAACATAGAACACAATGTTATCTGTAGTCACATGCATACAGTCTAAACGCAACATTTGTAATGTTTGCACCCTTTGAGCTGAAACCAATGACATTAACATTACTAATTTGAATGTTAATCTTTCCAATGACAAACCTTCGATTGGAGTCCATTGCCTAAGTAAAGCAAGTACAATGCTAACATCCCAAATCTCTGTATATCTTGGTTTTGGCGGGTTTTTGTTAAAGATTCCTTTCATAAATCTGGATATTAATGGATGTGATCCAATTGATTTCTGGTCAGATATTTGTCCTAAATAAGATGATAAGGCACTACGTGCACTATTAATGGCACTGTAACTTAAGTGTTGTTCAAAATGCAATTCGGCAAGGAACTCCAATACGTTTGCAATGTTCACAGTATGATAAGATATATTTGACTGTCTGCAAAATCCTTCCCATTTCTTTATATGTGTCATATATTGTCTCTGTGTGCTATCTCGCCATGATGCGGCTATTAACATCCATAGTTCTATCCGACAATCCAAGCTCCTGTAGTGGTCTGGTCAAAACCTGCAGATTAACAAATTCATATAAGCATGTAATGGATGAATTTCTTTGGTTACTGGTTTTATCAATAAATCACTGCTGTTAGGAATCCGACATATATGGTTCTTTAATCATGTTTAACATCAATGGGAACCAAGGTTGTGTCGGCCAATTTGGGATTACCAACAATCCTGTGGCAGAGTCTTGTCCTATTTTCTTCAGACATTGCTGAACCAGAGCAAATGGTGGAAAAGCATAAAAGAACATATTCCCCCAGTGTAATGAAAAAGCATCTACTGCTACTGCGTCTGGGTCTGGTTCCCAAGACACATATTTAGGCAACTGATGATTTAGTCTTGATGCGAACAGATCAATGTCTGGTAACCCATATCGAGTCACAATTTTACTGAAAATTACTGGGTTCAGCATCCATTCTGTGTTATCTTTAAATATCCTTGATCTATTATCTGCCACCACATTGTCTTTACCTGGAATGTAGTTTGCCGAGATCCAAATTTGGTGGTTAATACACCATTGCCATATCTGATTGACCAGACAATCACATGATACCGATCTGACTCCGCCCATGTGATTAATATATGCAACAGCTGTCTTATTGTCTAATTGTATTAGTACATGTAGATTCTTTTTTGTAGAACAATATGCCTTCAGTCCATTCAGCACCCAACAATTCTAAATAGTTAATACCATATGTTTGGAGAAACATTTCCTCTTGGACAGTCCATCTACTTCCACAACTGGAGAATGAATCTGTCTGTAAAATCACTTCAGGCTGCTGTATCAGAATGTTTCTAGCAGCTTGTGGGACATTTTCAATCCACCATTGTAATTCCAATAAAGCTTCTTTTGTTAATTGCATAGGCCTATCAAAATGGCCTGCTCTCTTTTTTAGAGCTCTTATTTTGTCCCTTTGAAGGTTTTGGTAATGTAATGGACCAAATTCCACTGCAGGAAATGCTGCTACTAGCTTACCAATAATCTTTGCTACTTCTCGGATGGAGGGATAAGGTTTGTGAATGAGACCCTTACAAGTCACCAAAATATCATCAATCTTATCTGTTGGTAAAGTTACTAACATAGTAACTGAGTTAATTATAAACCCCAAATAGTTAATTGACTGTGCTGGCTGCAGCTGGGACTTAATTGGATGGATCAAGAACCCTAACTTTTCAAATAAAGCTTTAGTTGCTGAAACTGATTTTCCAGCTGATTCCTGATTGTCATTGATGATTAAAATGTCATCGAGATAAGCCATAACCATGTGTTTTTGTGCTCTTAATTGTGCTAAAACTGGTTTCAACAGCTTTGTAAAGAGCCTGGGAGCTGAACTTAACCCATTTGGTAAAGCTCTGAATTGCCACAGCTGTCCAAGCCAATTAAATTTTAAATACCTTCGAAAGAACTGATGTATTGATACAGAATAATAAGCGTCCTTTAAATCAATTGTAGCCATATAACAACCTGCTGATATCAAATGTCTTGCAGTATTAAACGTTTCCATTTTAAAATGTTTGTATTCGACAAATTTATTAAGATTTGTAAGGTCCAGAATAATTCTGCAACCACCATCTTTTTTATCTCTTGGAAATATATTTGACACAAATTGATGCTCGTGTTCAACAGTTTTTTCAATAACACCTTTTTTAAACAATTTGTCAATTTTTTAGAACGTCCCCACTTTCCCTACACTTACCTGCGGGTCCGTTCCGACCGCTGCAAGGAGCTGCGTTCTGCAGCTCCTGCTTCTGCCATCAGCGTCGACGTAATGCCGTTCCAGCGCCAGGCGGGCCTTCTTCACGTAGTCACTCACGTGACTCCGAAGTAAAATGTCCCATCAAAATGTCTTAGTCTGAAGAAGGGTCCTGACACAAAACGTCACCTATGCATGTTCTCCAGTGATGCTGCCTGACCGGCTGAGTTATTCCAACACTTGTGCCCTTTTTTAATGAAGTTTCTCCTTTTGACATTTCGGACTGAGACATTAGCAGTTGAGAGGGGAATGCCTTAGAAAGAGTTGAAATACTAATGCCACCAGGGATGACCTCTTGCCCATGGAGGTCACTCCTCCCTCCAACACCAGATGGAAACGCAGAGCAGAAGAGATGAAGTTTTTCTTCTGAGGAACAGCAGCAGTGTTCCATGTTCCATCCTGACTACGGGTGCTGTCGATACGGAGTTTGTACGTTCTTCCCGTGACCGCGTGGGTTTCCTTCAGGGGCTCCGGTTTCCTCCCACACTCCAAAGACGTGCAGGTTTGTAGGTTAATTGGCTTTGGTAAAAATTGTAAATTTTCCCTAGTGTGTAGGATAATGCCAATGCATGGGGAGACTGTTGGTGGCCTGGACTCAGTGGGCCAAAGGGCCTTTTTCCGTGCTATATCTCTAAACAGCTTTTTAAAAATGCAGTAATGGATTCCATATACCCCCCGTGCAATGCCAGGGAGAGGACTGAAAGTCAATCAGATCAGATGGACCAGATCAGATAGGCTCACCATGCCTAGGATCACTTGAGGCAGCTCAAGTTAACAATGCAAGGTAATCGAACGAAAAGCCTGCTTCCATCTCCACTGACACTCCCAATCTGGCAGTCCACTTACAACATTCTCATTTTTTCTATTTCAGATTTCCAGAGCAGTGGTTTGGTTTCTATACACCCATGAAGTGACTTCTCAAAACTAGGGAAAATGCAAAATAGGGAAATATAAAGGCACGGGCTGGACTGACCATTGAAATAACTGCTTGAATTCCCTCTGATCAGGCTATTTGGGGCATTTAAGACAGGTGGAGGAGTACTATGAAGCGAACACCAAGCAAAATCAGATGAAAGGAAAATCAAAAAACCAGGGACCTGTTTTCCACTCTTCACACCTGAAAGTGGCCGTGGTTGATTGAGTGATTATCTGACACTTGCTGTCCATGCTCCCATACTCTGCCAGTTTTCCACGATCCATCTCTGTGTTACCTTTAGATCTGACGATTTCAATGCACTTGTATCCAGAGAGAGAGAAACAGAGCTAACATTTCTGACTGATGTGTTTTTAAATCAAACACTCATTCTGTCATCCAAATCTTACTCCTTGCTTCTGTACTTCCACTGTCCCACACACAATGACATTGACTGGTTCAGATTCAGATTCCTTTATTGTTTCAGACCTTTCAGTCTGATTTGTTACCTTGCAGTCATAACATGGTGAGTTCACCTCCTCACTGTGGTGGAAGGCAAAAGTCTTAAAGTCTTTGGTTCCCCCTCTGGAGGCAATCCAGGCCTTCGATGTCATCGGGCCCGCGTGCCGAGCCTCCGAAGCCAGGCCGCCACCGCCGTCGAGCCGCTGGAGCTCTGAAGCCGGGCCGCCACTGGAATGAGCCGCGAGGGAGACACAGATCAGCTATGACTGAATGGCAGAGTAGACTTGAAAGGCCGAATGGCCAAATTCTGCTCCTATAACTTGTGAACATGAATTTACTTCTCTCTTTACTAACCTCCCACCTCTCAGTTAATCAAACCCTCACATTTAAAATTCTTCTCCCTTGATTTAAAGTAACTCTGTGTCCTCCTTCCTAACCATATAACCTTCCAGTTCTCTACGATCCTCAATTCTGGGTTATAGACAATAGACTATAGGGACAGGAGTAGGCCATTTGGCCCTTCGAGCCAGCACTGCCATTCAATGTAATCATGGCTGATCATCCCCAATCAGTACCCCGTTCCTGCCTTCTCCCCATATCCCCTGACTCCGCTATTTTTAAGAGCCCTATCTAGCTCTCTCTTGAAAGCATCCAGAGAACCTGCCTCCACCGCCCTCTGAGGCAGAGAATTCCACAGACTCACCACTCTCTGTGAGAAAAAGTGTTTCCTCGTCTCCGTTCTAAATGCCTTACTCCTTATTCTTAAACTGTGGTCCCTGGTTCTGGACTCCCCAAACATTGGGAACATGTTTCCTGCCTCTAGTGTGTCCAAGCCCTTAACAATCTTATATGTTTCAATGAGATATCCTCTCATCCTTCTAAACTCCAGAGTGTACAAGCCCAGCTGCTCCATTCTCTCAGCATATGACAGTCCCGCCATCCCGGGAATTAACCTTGTAAACCTACGCTGCACTCTCTCAATAGCAAGAATGTTCTTCCTCAATTTAGGGGACCAAAACTGCACACAATACTCCAGGTGTGGTCTCACTAGGGCTCTGTACAACTGCAGGTTCTTGTTCACTCTCTCCACCATTAGCAGCCTTCAGCTTTGTAAAACTCAACCCTCTGCCACTCTTTCCTCCTTTGAGTTGTTTGTTAAAACAATGTCTTTGACCAAATATCTTTGGTTGACTGCTCTAGCATCTCCTTGTATTGTTCAATGTCAAATGTTGCCCAATTCCTCTCCAGCGATACACCTCCTAATGTTTCACTACACTAAAACTGCAAGTTCAATAGAAGTAATAGGGACATGTGAACAAAAATGTATTTACATAGGGAGAGGTCGTGCTTTGTAAATCACTGCTTATCAAAAGGGAATTGGGTTGGAGCTTAAGAGAAAATATTTACCGGTGTCTAGACTGGTCTGCTCTAAACAAACTGATCTCAATGGGCAACAAAAACTCTTCTATAATTCTGTTCTGCTGTTGTTAGATGTGGTTGTCAATTGATGCTTTCAAATGAAAATGGTTAAAAGAGCTTGAGTCTTATCTTTAGCACTCAGATGCTGGGCTCCACAAAGATGTAGATGTTCATGAAGCTTCCTCCTTCCATTAACTGTTTAATTGTCCATCACCATTCACAACTGGATGTGGTCGGACTGCCATTGTAAGTGTTGAATATGGCCTCATTGACTGAGGTTAAAAAGCAGGGAAATTAACTAGACTTCCTTCAGGTGTTCCTGGGATTGTGATCTAGATGTTAACTGCAGCTAAAAGGAGGATAAGACTCCAAGAACCTCGCCAACCTTAACAATAGTTGGTCTACACGCAAGTGGTGCAGGAAAGGCTGGAGCATTCACATCCATGTTCAGACCAAAGTGACAAATAGTTGATGCATCTCGACTTCCAACTGAGATCCCCACCATCACAGAAGCCAGGCTCCAATTCAATTTAGGATACAAAATGCTGCTGTAACCCAGTGGGTCAGGCAGCATCTCTGGAGAACATGTATAGGTTATGTTTCAGATCAGGACCTGAAGTCTCCCATCTGAATTGTCACCTATCCATGTTCCCCGGTAAAGCTGCCTGACCCTCTGAGTTATTCCAGCACTTTGTGTCCTTTTTTGGTAGACCAGCATCTGCAGTTCCTTGTTTCTCCAATTCAAATCACTGCACAAGACATCAGGAAGCAGTTGGGAGCGTTGAAGACAAAAAAGGTTGTGAGACCCCAACAAGATCCTAGCTATGGTATTGGACACATGCACACCAGAACTAGCTGTGCCTCGAGCTGAGCTGTTCCAGTGCAGTTACAACACTGGCATCTACCCAACACCACAGAAAATTGCCCAAGAGTATTCCATTCACTAGGCGCAGATCAAAACCAATCCAGCTAATTATATTCCACCAGTTGACTCTAAACATCAGCAAAACTCTCAGAAGATTTGTCAACAGTGCTTTCAAATGTGACTTATTCACCATTAACCTATTCATAGATGCTCAATTGGGTTTCAGCAGAACCACTCCGCTCCTCACCACAGCCTTGGTTCAAACCTGCACCAAAGAGCTGAATTCTAGAGATGAGGCAACAGTGACTGTCCCTGACATCAGGAGGCTTTGGGCTGAGTGCGAAATTAAGACCATTACAACACTAAAGTCAATGGGCATCAAATGAAAACACTGCAATGTAGAAACCAGGGTCTGCAGATGCTCGGTTATAATTTTAAAAAAGGACAGAGTGCCTGAGTATCTCAACAGCATCTCTGGAGAACATGGATAGGCACTGCTTCGGGTTGGGACTGATTGTGAGTGGAGAGTGGGGAGGAAACCTCGAAGAGAGGAGGGGCAGGACAAACGTGGCAGGAACTAGGTGAACACAGGCGGGGGCGGGGGTTGATAGCAGATGGTTGAACAAAGATCCAAGCCAGCTGACTTTCAAAGCCTAACTCGCTTGAAAACACTGCGATGGCTGGAATCATACGCTGTATTCAAAGGAAATGGTTGTGGTTGTCAGAAACCACCCATCCCAGCTCCAGTACATTACTGAAGAAGTTCCCTGGACCCGTGTCCAAGACCCAAACATCATCAGCTTTTTCACAACACCTTTCCTTCTTCTGTAAGGTCAGACAAAAGGATGCTTGTTGATAATTGAACAATGTTCATCTCGATTTGTAATACCTTGGCAAATGAAGCAGCTAATACCTTCATGCGATAAAACCTGGGCAATGTTCAGACATGGGCAGATAAATGACAAGTGGCATTTGCACCACAGAAGCAGCAGGCAATCACTACATCAACAAGAGTTTGGCTACTTATCCCCAACATGTATTTATTATTACCCATCACCAATCAAATCACCCATCATCAATATCCTGCCGATCACCATTGACCGAAATACAACTGAGGCAGCCACATAAGTGAGAGCAAGTTGGAGGCTGTGTACCTCAAGGTGAGTGATTCACCTCCTGACACCCCAAGCACTTTCCAGCGTCCACAGATAAATGACTCGCCTCTTTGTCCTCTCTTTTGGATGGACATAAAAGGCACCAAACGTTATTTCGAAGAAAATCCAGGGAGTTATTTGTTATTTGTTGGAACTTACTGTGCACAAAACGGCTTCTGCTATTAGCGACAGCACTTCTTTGAATTAGGTTTAGATTTAGGTTTATTATTGCCACATGTACTGAGGCACAGCGAGTTTTGCATGCTATCCAAACAGATTAGATGTACCATGCATAGATACAGTCAGTTCCAACACAAGTACAACACAGTCTACCCTCGTTATTACGACCTCTTTAAAATGGATTTTGGTTAGAGGAGATTTGTCCATCTGTGGGGTGACACTGTGGCTCAGCTGATGGGGCCAGTTTCCGTGCTGTATCTCTAAACTACACCTATTTCCGTGCTGTATCTCTAAGCTAAGCTTGTTTGCATGCTGTATCTGTAAACTAAACCTATTTGCGTGCTGTGTCACTAAACTAAGCTAAATGTGAGAACGTGACTTTATTGAATCGAGCTTCTCTTCCATTTCTGTACAAGCACCGGTGTTGAGGATGATCGGCAATCTTCCAAAACCACCCCTTTGATTACACGGTTATAGCAGACAAGCGGCAAAGCGGACTCCATTGTCCCACCTAAGTTCTAAGGTCTGTACAAGGGTTTACTGTAGATACAATAAAGGGGAAGATACAGAGTGCAGAATATAGTTCTCAGCATTGTAGCGTATCAGTTCGCTGGACAAAACCCCATGTCCTCAATGTGGTAGACGTGTATCGGGTGTAAAGCGTTGGTTTATAGTTTATGATCTGGGGCCGTGCAAGGCGCCATTGAAATGCAAGTGGCTCCTTTCAGCCAATATGTTTTGAAATATTGAGGTCAGGTCTGGGATCTCCTTATTCACCACAGTGCTCTGCCATGTTTAACCATACTCTCTGCAGCTGTGCTATCGTGAATGCCCACTCCAAAACCAGCCTGTTTCTTTGAGCAGGGGCTTCTTAATTGGATATTCTGTTGATTGAAAGCAAGGAAAGAGAGCCGGTACAGAACCCAATAAATCTTCCAGACACTAAACAGTTCCATCTGCTCCCAGCAGCTTTTTGATGTAACCAGGGCCAGCCACTCGAAGCAGCCTCTGGCTACCTTCATGACAGCTTTGAGGATAAAATGGAATCAGGTAAACAAACAGAGCAAGGGCCTTTACATCAAATACAAGACCCCAAGGAGACAGTGACCTTCATGAGGAAATCTTTTTAACTGGAGCACTTCTTGAGGATATGCATGTGACACACTATCAGTGTGGCTATTTTTACCATCAGGACAAAATGCAAAGAACATTTGCTTGTCTAGCATGTTAGGTAAATAACTTTTGAAATCAAAAGTAATCTCCTCCGCTCCTCCTTCTTCCCTGCTGTTATCAGACTCTTAAACGCAACTCTCATAAACTAAGGATGTGTTCCTGATCTCCCAACCTACCTCAATGTGGCCCTTACACTTTTTTAAAAAAAATCTGCACTTTCTCCGTAGTAGTAATGCATTATTCTGCACTTTGTTTCTCGTCCCTTTGTACGGTATTTGTTGCACTGCAAATATAATATGATTTGTCTGGATAGCAAGCAAACAACATTGTTCACTGTTTCTCAGTACACATGATAATAATAAACCTTTTCTACGGGTCTTCCTCATATGAAGGATTTTCCTCAGAATTCCCAGTGCAGTGACGATCAAACAAGATATCGACCATACAGTGCATTAGTTCTCTTCCATCATTCACCTGGATGTGTTTGATTTAGTTTAGTTTAGTATAGAGATAGAGCGTGGAAACAGGCATTTTGGTCTGCGCTGACCAGCGATCCCCATACACTAGCACTATCCTACACGCCAGGAACTATTTACAGTTTTTACCGATTAATCTACTAATCTATACGTCTTTGGAGTGTGGGAAGAAACTTGAGATCCCAATGAAAACCCATGCGGTCACAGGGAGGACGTACAAACTCTGTACAGACAGCGCCCGTAGTCAGGATCAAACCTGGGTCTCTGGCGCTACTCCACTGTGTCGCCTTAAAGTCAAGGGGGAAGAGCATGTAGCTCTCCAGCTTTCAAACTCCCTCATAATCATTGAGATAATTCAGAATGGAAGCTTTGTGGTAATTTTGCCAGGTATCGCAGACAAATTATACACAGGAAAATCCTACAGGTCACACGGAACAAACAGCCAAATGGGCAGTGGCTTTTGTTTGAATGAGAGATGCCATGATCTTCATGGAGAAGGAGCATGGAACCCACATGAAGGTCCTCAGAGCCTCAGATTTAGACTTTAGAGATTCAGCACAGAACCAGACCCTTTGGCCCACCGAGTTCATGCCGACCAGCGATCGCCCTGTGGACTAGCACTACCCGACACACTGGGGACAATTTTACAACTCACTGAAGCCAATTAACTGACAAACCTGCACGTCTTTGGACTGTGGGAGGGAACCCAGAGCACCCGGAGAAAACCCACGCAGTCACAGGGAGAACATATAAACTCAACACAGATAGTTGCTGTGGTCAGGATCAAACCCGGGTCTCTGGTGCTGTAAGGCAGCAACTCTACCGCTGCACCACTGTTCCGATTACGAGCTCTTCAGAAAGATAGAAGCTCTCATCGCTCCAGACCCTTTAATGTCCATGATTAACACCCTTCGGTAGAAACTTTAGAAGTAAGAAACGGCAGATGCCTGTTTACAAATAAGGGCACAGTGCTGGAGTAGCTCGGCAGGTCAGACAGGATCCCTGGAGAACATGGTTCAGTAACGTTTCGAGTCTGGACCCTTCTTCAGACTGAACCTTCTTCACTCTGAAGAAGGGTCCTGACTCGAAACGTCACCTATCCATGTTCTCCAGTGACCCTGTCTGACCCGTTGAGTTACTCCAGCACTCCTTGTCCTTCAGTAGAAACGTTCATTGCCCTTTTGTCTCAATGGGTTTTTGAGATGAGGGTTCCATATTTCCACGATTCTTTACGTGAGGCATTGGTTCCTAATGTCTGCCTCAGAAAGGCAGCCAGCATCATCAAAGACCCACAACACCCTGGCCACGCTCTAATTCCCCTCCTGCCATTGGAAAGAAGGTACAGGAGTCTGAAAACTGTGTTCCCCAAGTTCAGGAACAGCTTCTTCCTGACAACAAACCAAGCTCTTGAGCACTGCCAACACCAACTAAACTACGAACTACAAACTGTCTTGGTTGCACTACGGACATCAGTTTTGCGTGAATATTTATTTATTTCAATAAACTTTTTTTGTTTATTACGTTATCTATGAATTATGTGTTTACAGACCTGTTATGTAAGAGTTTCACTGTTCTGTTTTTGTTAAATATGACAACAAAACACCCTTGATCTTGTAGTCTGATGCTTAACTTTAAAGTTATGCATCTTTCATCTGACAGCATTCTCCCTATCAAATCTTTTAATCATCTTGAACTTTTGATAAAATCACCCATTCCCCTTCTATACTGAAGGTTTACAAGTCCAATGTAACCTCTCCACACAATTTAACCCTTTCATCTCCATGTACACTGCAGGTTCAGTGCAGGGTGGTGGGAGTTGACTGAGCTGATCTGAGGGAGGCAGTTGTCAGAAAGGGTTAGAATCCCTTTCAGCGTGTCATTAGAAAGGCAGGGTGTGGGAAATTAACCGGGTTCCTCCCCAAACCTTTAACAGAGCCTTTTGATTTCCGCAGATCAAACCAAGGCAGGCTGACCCGCTGTGCCTCGCTCAATCATTGTGGCTATTCAGCATGTCCCTCAATAGCCCAACAAGCCCAGGGTAAGAGGGCAGCAATCCCACTGCAGGAAGCCAGTCAGGGGTCAAATATCTTCACAGCACTGCTTCCGTTTCACAGCAACTTTCAGCTTGGCCTGGAGTCTCACAATAACTGGGGGAGAGTGTTCAATGAGATACCATGGAGTGGGGGGGGGGAGGGGGGGGAGGGGGGGAGGGGGGGAGGGTTTAGTTGAAGGGGAAGAGGGCGTGAAAAAACAGTGAGAGAGATGGGGAGAGAGAGTGAGAAATCATGGAAGAGAGAGAACGAGAGATGGAGACAAAGGGAGATAAAGAGAGAAAGCATGGGAGAGGAGAGAATAAAATAAAAGGAGATGGAGGGAGGGAGAGAGAGAGAGAGAGAGAGAGAGAGGGAGAGGGAGAGGGAGAGGGAGAGGGAGGGAGAGGGAGAGGGAGAGGGAGAGGGAGAGGGAGAGGGAGAGGGAGAGGGAGAGGGAGAGGGAGAGGGAGAGGGAGAGGGAGGAGAGGGAGAGGGAGAGGGAGAGGGAGAGGGAGAGGGAGAGGGAGAGGGAGAGGGAGAGGGAGAGGGAGGGAGAGGGAGAGGGAGAGTGGGAGAGGGAGAGAGAGAGGGAGAGGGAGAGGGAGAGGGAGAGGGAGAGGGAGAGGGGAGAGGGAGAGAGGAGAGAGAGAGAGGGAGAGGGAGAGGGAGAGGGAGAGGGAGAGGGAGAGGGAGAGGGAGAGGGAGAGGGGAGAGGGAGAGGGAGAGGGAGAGGGAGAGGGAGAGGGAGAGGGAGAGGGAGAGAGAGGGAGAGGGAGAGGGAGAGGGAGAGGGAGAGGGAGAGGGAGAGAGAGGGAGAGGAGAGGGAGAGGGAGAGGAGAGGGAGAGGAGAGGGAGAGGGAGAGGGAGAGGGAGAGGGAGAGAGAGAGAGGGAGAGGGAGAGGGAGAGGGAGAGAGAGGGAGAGGGAGAGGGAGAGAGAGAGTGAGAGGGAGAGGGAGAGGAGAGAGAGGAGAGGGAGAGAGAGAGAGCGAGAGAGAGAGAGAGAGAGAGAGAGAGAGAGAGAGAGAGAGAGAGAGAGAGAGAGTGTGTGTGTCTTGTGTATATGGGACAGAAGAGAATGCAAGACTGAAAGAGAGGGAGGGCAAGTAAGGAAATGAGCAAAGTTTGCTGTAGAGGGACAAGTATTTGAGCAAATGTGAGTGATGTGAAGACGTTGATTGACTGAAAGGACAATAGAAACAAAATCAGAAGAAGCTAGAGTAGGAGAGAGGGCGGTGCGTGGGGAGTGACAGGATGGTGTGTGTGGTGGAGGGGGAGGGAGGGTTATCTGCCTTGTATCATCACTGATGTTGCTGTGAATCTTGAGCTGAGCCACAGTGACATGTCCACGCTGGTAAATGCTGGGAGGTGCCAGCACACCTGGCAGGACCTGGAACATTGGGCAGTGGTGGGTTCAGCGGATCAAGGACAGGATGTTCATCAGCAACGGTTTCCCACGCGGTACTGGCTGACCCGTTGGCCCGTTGGACAGGGTAGAGCCGCCTCTGACTGCTTCAAACCAGTTCCTCCCAGGATTCAGGGACAATGGAAGTTAGGCAACACCCTGTGAATGTGAAAACCGTCAAGGACTCTGGTTAACCCTTCCCCTGCACCAGGTTTGCAAACCCATCGGAGGGACAGAAACCAGCTGAAGATGCAGCGCTGAGGAAATGGATTAGGGAGAGATTCTAAAACCAAAATACAAAGTGCTGGATTTACTCAGTGGGTCAGGCAGCATCTGTGGAGGGAATAGATAGACGACGTTTGCTTCGGGACCCTTCAGACTCTGAAGAAGGGTCCCAACGTGAAGCATTACTGATCCGTTCCCTCCACAGATGCTGCCTGACCTGTTGAGTTACTCCAGCTTTGTGCTTTGGTCTAATTTCCAGCATTTACAGTCTCCTGTGTCTCAAGATTCAACCGCTGTCATTTGGACAATGAGGAGCCAGCCTATAATTGTTGGATGGATGGAGGGGGGGGGGGGGGGGAGAGTGGTGGTAGTTTGAATCAATGGGGGGTGCAATGGCCATTGATAATGCCCAATATTGGAAATGGCAAAATTGAAGGGCTGTTTTAAGGGCCTGTCCCACTGTGCGAGGTAATTCAAGAGTTCTCCCGAGTTTTCCCCTGATTAGAACTCGGAGAATCTCCGTAGCGGGTCCGTAGGAGTTCGTGGGTGTCTCGCAGCGGTTCGTACGAGTAAAAAGTTACCATTTTTTTCAACACGAGTATTTTTTTACTCGTGGACATTTTCCACAGTGTTGAAAAAACGTCACGGGTTTACCGGATTTCCCGAGTACCTACTGTTACTCGTACGAGCCGCTACGAGACATCTACGAACACCTACGGACATTCTCCGAGTTCAAATCCGGGGAAAACTCGGGAGAACTCTTGAATTACCTCGTACAGTGGGACATGCCCTGAACACATCAACATCAATAAGAATGTCTTCCCTTAGGAAAGGACGGCCATTCAGCCCCTCAGATCTATGTTGGCTCCACTGAAGCAATTCCATGAGTCCATTGCCCTTCTACTTAATTCTATTCCCTCCAACTTATCATCTCTGACTCGTTCCCGTAAAGTCCTATTCTTGTCAATAGTTCAATAGTTACATTATGCCTCACATATCCAGATACAGTGGAATGCATTGTCTTGCGTACAATCCAGTAAAATCATACTGTACAGAAGTACACTCGTACATGAGTAAAAGATTGAAAACATTGTAATGTTAAAAAAATAGTAGATATCTTCTGAGAGAGTACACAAAGTGTTGTCATTTTTCCAGCGCCATCCTGTAGCTTTCAAATATCGAAGTTCTTAAAAAGATTGAGTCTTATCCTGGCCAGTCATCTACACAAGGTGCAATACTGAAGCTAATTTACCAACCCAAAACATTGAGAATGTGCAAACACCTCACAGACAGCAGCCGAGGTCAGGATCGAACCTGGGTTCCTACGACAGCAGCATGAACTGTTGTCAGCAGAAGGTGGCAGGGGTCTTAATGTAGTAAAACATCCCAAGGAGGTTCACAGGAGTGTTACGGAACAGGAGGAAATGAGATTGATGTTTTAAGGAGGACCCATGAGGAAGACAGTGAGGTGGGGAAATGGCAAAGTGCAGCTCAGCTAATGAAGTACCTGCAAAATAAAGAAACAAAGAACTGAAGATGCTCGTTAACAAAGATGCTCGTTAACAGCGTTTTGTGTCCACCTCTTACACTATGATGGACTTGTGCACTACTTGCTTTTGTACTGATGTCTTGTTTTTTTTCCAGTCTTTTTCTATTCATTGTCTTGCAGAAGTTATATCTGATTTTTGTTTTGGGGTACTGCCTGTGCCTTTGATGCTGCTACAAGCAAGCTCAACTGTACCAGTGCGTGCCACACTATACTGTGTTGCCGGTGAGTCCGGGCCCTGGGGGGGGGCACTGGCTGAACACCCAGTGGTGTCTTTCTTTACATGAGCGCCACCTGGTGGGATGTCATCAGCTCCTCTGCCTCTGCTCATTACTAGGCCAAGTCTGCGGTTATTACAGATCTTGTTAAATCAAAATGTTGTTGGATTTTCCCCAGGCACCGTTCATTATTAGATTTGTTATTGGTTTCCCCCTGAGACACTTCTCTCTCTCTCTCTCTCTCTCTCTCTCTCTCTGTCTCCTCTCTCTCTCTCTCTCTCTCTCTCTCTGTCTCCCTCTGTCTCTCCGTGAAGTGCACAGTTTAAAGATCATTAACTTATCTAATCATTCCCTTGTCTGGCTATCCTATCCACCCCCTGGTTAAATCCCTACCTACCTATGTTCAAGACACCTCACACGTTCTGCGTCTACTCCAGGATTTCCATTCTCTAGGCCCCCATCCCCTCATCTTCACAAGTCACTCTACACCTCCATCCCCCACCAGGAGGGTCTCACAGCCCTCCGTTTCTACCTTGACTGCAGAACCAACCAACCCCCGTCTACTGACAGTCTCCTCCGCCTAGCAGAGCTGGTCCTTACCCTTAATAACGTTTCGTTTAACTCCTCCCATTTCCTCCAAATCCAAGGCGTAGCTATGGGCACGCGCATGGGCCCCAGCTACGCTTGCCTCTTTGTAGGGTACGTCGAACAATCCGTGTTCGAGGCGTACCAGGTCCCCATCCCCGACCTCTACCTCTGCTACATCAACGACTGCTTTGGTGCCACCTCCTGCACCCACACACAACTCACTGACTTCATCCATTTCACCACTAACTTCCATCCGGCACTCAAATACACCTGGACCATTTCCGACACTTCCCTACCATTTCTTGACCTCACTATCTCCATCTCAGGTGATAGACTTCTGACTGACATCCACTATAAACCCACTGACTCCCACGGCTACCTGGACTACACTTCTTCCCACCCTGCTTCCTGTAAGGACTCTATCCCCTATTCCCAATTCCTCAGTCTACGCCGCATCTGCACCCAGGATGAGGTGTTCCACACCAGGGCATCGGAGATGTCCTCATTCTTCAGGGACTGGGGGTTCCCCTCTTCTACCATAGATGAGGCTCTCACCAGGGTCTCTTCTATACCCTGTGACTCTGCTCTCACTCCCCATCCCCCCACTCGTAACAAGGGCAGAGTCCCCCTTGTCTTCACCTTCCATCCTACCAGCCGTCACATACAACAAATAATCCTCCGACATTTTCACCACCTCCAACGTGGCCCCACCACTTGCCACATCTTCCCATCTCCCCCCCCGCCTGCTTTCCGCAGAGACCACTCCCTCCGTAACTCCCTGGTCAATTCGTCCCTTCCCACCCAAACCACGCCCTCTCCGGGCACTTTCCCTTGCAACCACAGGAAATGCTACACTTGTCGCTTTACCTCCCCCCTTGACTCCATCCAAGGACCCAAGCAGTCTTTCCAGGTGCGACAGAGGTTCACCTGCACCTCCTCCAACCTCATCTATTGCATCGGCTGCTCTCGATGTCAGCTGCTCTACATCGGTGAGACCAAGCGCAGGCTTGGCGATCGCTTCGCCCAACACCTCTGCTCAGTTCGCACTAACCAACCTGATCTCCCGGTGGCCCAGCACTTCAACTCCCCCTCCTATTCCAAATCCGACCTTTCTGTCCTGGGCCTCCTCCATGGCCAGCGTGAGGACCACCGTAAAGTGGAGCAGCAGCACCTCATTTTTCGCTTGGGCAGTCTGCACCCCAGCGGTATGAACATTGACTTCTCTAATTTCAGGTAGTCTTTACTTTCTCCTCCCCTTCTCAGCTCTCCCTCAGCACACTGTCTCCACCTCTTCCTTTCTTCTTCCCACCTGCCCCACCCTCACATCAGTCTGAAGAAGGGTCTCGACCCGAAACGTCGCCTATTTCCTTCGCTCCATAGACGCTGCCTCACCCGCTGAGTTTCTCCAGCATTTTTTGTCTACCCTTGTCTGTCTTGGTGAGGTGAGAGGCCGCATGTGCTGAGTCACACAGATGCCAGCTCCAATTCCCAGTCTGTGCAGAGTGAGCTGATCACTAGAGACCAAAACTAAACTGCAATCACCATCAACTAGTGGCAGGGGGAAATAAAATAATAGAATGCCAATAAAAACTGCTGTTAATATTCAAGGCTATTTTGAAATCCAAAAGTCAACATTTTGTAAACAATGTCCTGCGCCTCTTCCCAGCCCTCCCCACAATCGGTCTGAGGGGTCCCAACCAAAAACACCTTTCCATGTTCTCCAGGGATGCTGCCTGACCCGTTGAGTTACTCCAGCACTTTGTGTCTCCTTTTGAAAACCAGCATCTGCAGTTCCTCGTCTCTACATTCTGTAAACGATACTTTCTGAAATCTGAAAGAAAATTGGGTTTGCAATAAATTATTGGATGAAATATGTAACAGGGGAAATTTCCATTCCACATGCAGGTATCTCTGGGTACAGAATGATACGTTACCATCGTTGTGGATTAGCAAGCCATTAAAACACTCACGGTCCATGCAACAAAGTTTCATATGTGGAGGGTATTTTACAGCAAGCATAACATCTGAAATTCTCATCAGTTCCCTGACTTTCCAGGATACATTGCTGAAGCTGAGAATCCACAGAGGACCTGAGAAACACAGCAACATCTGGATCTCCATGTGTAATTGCACATCTGCGTACTCCAGAGGTTGCTGTCAGTTCCATGGTGCGATGACAGTTTCACCACCATTACAACCACAGATTCAAGGCCATTAAACTACTAATAAGCCCGCAAAAATGTTGATGAAAGAATCGGGCTTTATCCCCGGAGAGCGAGAATTGAAAAACAACGTTCCTTGTAAAGAATTTTGGTTAGACCACACTTTAGGTACTACGATTAGTTTGAGAAAAAAGAGCAGAGGACAGTAGAACCTATGAGCAGGCTCTTTATCCCACAATGTCTGAACATACAACGTAGAACATAGAACAGTACGGCAGAGGAACAGGCCCTTTGGCCCATAATGTTTGTGCTGAACATAATGCCTAGTTAAACTTATCTCACATGCATGTGCGTGATCCATATCCTTCTATTCCCTGCCATGTACCTTTCTAAAAGCCTCTTAAACGCCACCATCGTATATGCCTCCACCACCAACCCTGCTGTGTGTTCCAGGTCCACGTTACTCTCTCTGTAGAAACACCGCACTTCCCCATTCAACTTTCCCCTCCTCGACTTATAGCTATGCCCTCTAGTGTTAGACCCGTCTCTGCTGTTAACCTGGTGGTTAAAGTTGTTGAGTGAATGCTAAAGGGGGGGGGGGGGGGGTGTGTGTGTGTGTGTGCGTGCGCGCGAGAAATAAATAACGAAGATTGTAACAGGGTGTAGAATTTGTAAGTATCAGGAAAAACGGCACAACTTTGCGGGCTTTCCTCTATCTAGAAAAGATACATGCTTAATTGGAGGTCTTAAAAGGGTTTTGAGACAGTAAATAACAAGAATGATAATGAGTGAGTCACTAGCAAATCAAAGGGAACTCAATTGCATCTTCGGTACTCTGGTGAAGATGATAATTTAGTTTAGTCTAGAGATACAGGGCAGAAACAGGCGCTTCGGCCCACCAAGTCCACGCCAACCAGTGATCCCCGCCCGCTAACACTATCCTATACATGCTAGGGACAATTTGCAATTTTACCAAGGCAATTAACCCACAAACCTATGCATCTGGACTGTGGAAGGAAATCGGAGCACCGGGTCACGGGAGAACGTACAAATTCCGCACCGTCAGCACCCATAGTCAGGATCGACCCTAGGTCCAAGGCACTGTGAGGCAGTCGGTCTACCTCTACGCCATCGTACTGCCCTGGCACTCACCGCCAGTCATGAGTGGAACTCAGTATCACAGTGAGTATTTCACGCCATTGGAATTGATACTATCAATCATCATCATCGACCTCAACCAAAAGGTCATTGAAGTTGCTGCAATTTCAGGTTCCAGCACTGACGTCACCAAATGCAGGAACATTGCTTTTCATTGGCAGATAACTGCGTGACGTGCTGGGTCAGCTTCAAGGGTAATTAAGAGTTGACTGCGTCACTCTGGATCTGCCAGGGTGGATGATGACAGTAGGTTTTCTTCCCCCGAGGGCAACAGTGAAACAGATGAATATTTAATCAACAATTGAGCAGCTTCATGGTCACCATTAGTGGAAATGGCTTTTTAAGTTCCTGATTTGAACAACTGAATTTAAATTCATCAGCAGTCGCGAGCGATTTCCAACCCATTACACCACAACCTCTGTCCAGGCCTGCGCATTGAGGTCCAATAGCAGAAACTGTGAAATGAGACAAACAGAACATGCTGGGAGTACACAGCATGTCCGGCTGCATCTGCGGGAAGAGAGTCAGAGTCAATGTTACATATCGAAGGCCCCTCCTCGAGTCATGTTGTGTATTCCAGCATTTCAGAGCATAGAACATGGAGGAGTAGAGCACAGGAACAGGTCCTTCATCCCACAAGGTCCGTGCCAACATGATGCCAAGTTAAATTAATCTCCTTTACCTGCAGGTGATCTATATCCCTCCATATCCATGTGCCTAAAAGCCTCTCATACTACCACTCATGTATCTGCCTCCTCACCAGTCTCTATGTAAAAAGATTTTCCCTGCGCACTTCTGTCCCTCTGCCCTCTAGTCTGTGACATTTTCAGCTTGGGGAAAAGGACTCTGTCTATTCTATCTATGCCTCTCTTGATTTGTTCACTTCTATCAGGTCTCCCCTCAACTACTAACATACCAGAAAAAACAATCAAAGTTTGTTCAACCTCTCCTTATCGCTAATTTCAGAATTTTACCATTCGGAGTCACGTGAGTGACTTCGTGAAGAACCCGCCAGCACGCTTTGCGCAGCATATCGTCGCGCGCATCTGCAGCGGCAGCTGGGGGGGGGGGAGTGCGCTCTCCCCACCGGCCTCCTTCACAAGACCGGCAGGTAAGTATTACCTTCCTTTACAGCATGGACAAGGGCCGCAGGACGGACGCTGTCGGGGAGCTGAGTTGTGCTGCGGCCAGCCGACGGCCCTTGTACCCCGTGGAGCTGCACGGAACGGCGGGCAGCTTTAGGAATGCGGAAAGTCGGGCACGGAGCTGAGCTGCGGCCAGCTGACGGCCCTTGTTCCCGGAGCTGCACGGAACGCCGGCAGCTTTAACGCAACGGTGGGGGCAGGAATGCAGAGTCGGGCGCTCCCGCTAAATACAGGGCCGACTCACCCGAATGGGTTACCGCTATGGAGCAGCAACAGGTCCAGACTCCGAGCCCCCCCGTCCCCCAAGAGAATAAGGGGGATATACAGGTACGTGGCAAGGGGTCTTGTTTTCTTTTACAGGGGCAACCTCTCCCCGAGCTCCAGTAGACCCGAGGGGGCTGGGCCGGGGGACAGCCGCCATGACAGGGTAGAAGCCCTGCAATGTGCACATACGTACCCGCAGCCAGGGATTATCTGCCATCGTGCAGCCCGGGCATAACACTGCTGCGTCGTGTAAGGCCTGCTGGAGCAGATACCGCCGACAACACACACCCCCCGTCAGGCTGCGGGTCAAGGGCGGAGGTGGCAGCAGGAAGCGGTCGGTCTCAGCTCAGCGCTGCGAGCGGCCGACCATGCGCCTCCACGGCCCAAGTAATGGTGTAAGTGTGGAGGTAAGCTTTGCACGGACTCCGGGGAGCCAGGTTCCGGGGGCCGGCGCCGAGTCAACTCACCTGCCTTCTTATCTGCCAGGTGGGCCGCCACAGTCTGGGAGAAGACAGACTAGCGGAGAGTCCGTGCGGGACGTCGTATGACCCTGACTTGGGCTGTAGGTCACGACGACCTGCCATTGGACCATAGACCCTAAGGGGGTGAGGTCCGATGGTGGAAGCCCCAGTGAATTCGCAGGGCCCTGGGGAAGTCGGCTTGTCCGCTGCATATAGCAGGGACGGTCGCATATGAGCGGTTGGAGCTCTTAAATGGTCCAACATCTCCAGCGGGACCAAGAACGAGAAGAACGGCATCCACTAGCGTGCAAGGACTCCGCTCAGCTCCTCATCGTCTCCAGCCAGAAGCATTAATGATTGCCCAGCTGTCTGAGTTTGACGTACGACCAGGGACAGCTTAGTGACCTGAACCAGAGCATGAGAGGATGCTGGATGTGGTGAGTGAAGTTGCCGTTTCTACCCAGACAGGTGAACCCTGCACCACGAATTGGCGGGCACCATTGATTGCCTACGTATGCACCAACTCTGGAGTCAGATTCTCAATAATACCTTGGAGGTAAAGTTCTCCACGGGCATAACGGCGTTTGCAAAACCTGATTGGGGATAACTAGCATGATGCGCTAGCCACTCCTATGCAACGCCCAGTATGAGATATATTGCCTGCGTAAGAGCTCCATATAGCCCACACTAAACCCCAAATTCGCGGGGTTGTGCCGACCATTAACCGCTCCACCGCCGCATCAGTTGCTTGGAGACCTGTACAAACAGGTGAAGGGACTGGACAAAGGAGGCCAAAACTGGGCCTCATGAAACTCCATCGGTCAGAGTTCACCCATATCACCGGCAACAGCCTAATACAACCAGTGAACCAAGGCTGCCGATAGGGCACAAAGATTCTACCGACCTCCATAACGTCCACCCGAAGCACCGTATGTATGGGGAACCGCCGTTCACTATGGAGGTAAGGGGGTCTGGCTCCTCTCAGCGCCGTAGTATCCCTCCTGTAAACGAATAGGTGGGCGATTGCAGGCGGCCTTGGACATATGGGGGAAAACTGTAACCACAGATGAGTTTATTTTACAAAGTGTTCAAGGGTATATAATTCGTGGGAGGTATAGATTCCCATACCCAGCATTCGCCTGCGTAGGAATTTACTCTATCCCGAAAAGAGGATGGAGGGCAGGGCAGGCTGAAAATTATATGACGAGCAGGGAAAAGTGGTAATTGGCATAACCAAGCATGGACATATTGAGTTATAATCGATTTTAGCTGAGTTGAACACTTTTGTACAATATACCCATGTCAAAATGGATGCTTTTGGAACAGCTAGGTGGATGCTTTACTCAGTGTACTTTATGGGAGCATGTATCAGTTTGAAAGAAGCATGCTATACGGTGCCCATCGCTGAGGCTCACAGGGAATTCTGAAGTTGTCTGGAAGGGTGCATTGCTAATGGAACCCAACACAGCTTAGGCTGTTTACCAAGTTGGTATTTACCTGTATTGGCTCTTCTCCGACAACAAGATTATAGTGATGGCATGTTGGATGAAATCCTTATAATGGGGCAGACCCTCCAATTGCAATTCAAGGAGTGGCTGCAACCAAGGCTCTGCTTGAGAAACTGGGATTGTTAATCCATCCAGACAAATCAAAAAACTACACCCGCTACGGGTTATGGATTTGGTGTTCACCTTAGACACTAATTTAATGAAGTTTATCATCCCCACTAATAAAGCTACTGCTATATCAGAAGAGTGCCACAATCTTGCTTGCGCCAGGGTATCGACCATGTGGCAAACAGCGAAAGTTATTGGTAATATGGTTAACTCTAAATTTGTAACTACATTCCCAGCCTGCACGATTCGGACAGCTACACTACCGAAATTCACAAAGGTCACAAATCACAGCATTTAAAAAACAAATGCTGGCTGCTTGATCGCCACTTTGGTTACCACCGGAAGCTAGAAAACAAGCTATAATGGTGGGTAGATAATATTAAAGAATGTCATTGGCCATATTATTATGGAGCAACCCTGATGTTGTGCCTTACTAACTGACGCAAGTGCACCAGGCTGGGGAGCAACTGGTACGATGTCCAGTTGTGGTGGCAGATGGAACTCTCATGAGTCTTGTCATTCCTGGAGTCACATGGGATAAAACTATATAGAAAAGCTGGGGGTGTTTCATGGTTACTGCGGGCTTCAGTACTAATTCATGGGGATTACATGTCCGCTTTACGAATATGATAATGCTACAATAATGGTTTTTACATCAATTCATATGGGTAGTATTAGGTCGCTAGTTTGCAATGAAATTGGCTAATACAATTTGGCACTGGTGCATTGAAAGAAATAATTTTGGATTACTGCGACCTATTTGCCCTGGGAAGCTTAATTCAGGTGGCGGGGGACACCAGGGTCACGTGTCTTCAATGAAACAACATTGAGTGGATGTTGAACCCCCAGATTTTGGAGATATATAGCTCAAATTCGGATTGACACCAGATATTGACCTATTTGCGTCCAGGCTCTGAACCATCGAATACCAACGTATGTGTGTTGTGGGAACAGACCCTGGGGTAATAAGCATTTGGATGTGCATTTTTATCCATTGGGGGAAATGGGTTTGCTACGCGTTTTCCCCATGCTGCCTCACCAGTCGGGTATTGCAGAAAATTAAACTAGACTACCCGATGGTTGTAAGAAATGTACAACAACCATGGATGGCGATTGGGAAACATCCCAAATTGATTACTCACTCCATTACAGGGGGGTCAGTCATCCTTGCCAGGTCATTAAACTTGTTGGCTTGCAGGTTCTGAAAAGACCCTCAACCGGGCAGGCATCTCGTCAAGAGCCATGAACCTTATTGCAGCATCGTATCGGGAATCCACCCGCAAACAATATCTCACTCAAATCAGAAAGTGGGAGGTTTCTGTGCCCGGAACAACAAGTCCTCCAACTCGGCAACAATACTGGATGTGTTGGAGTTTCTAGCAGGCCTCCATTTTGATGCAGGCCTCAGCTACAGTGTCCATCTAACAGCGACAGGAGTACGCTGTATTCATACCTGATATAAGTATCAAGCTCCCACCACCTGGTGTCTAAACTAATGAGGGGAGTATTCAATACCAATCCCTCACGACCCAGATATACAGTTAACGTGGGGGGTTGGGGATCATCATGCTGACCCTACTGAGGAGCTGGGCTCCAATAGATGAGCTACCATTTGAAACAGCCACCCTTAAGGTGGTGATGCTCATGGCACTGGCGACAGCCCAACGAGCCCAGATGTTACAAAAACTGCGACTGGACACCATGGTGGCCAACCCTGGTCAAAAAAAATTCTTTGGTAAAGAGTTATTAAAAACAGGAGTTGCTACTAAAGTTTTTCAGTCTTATTCCACCAGGGCTGCAGCGAGAGCCATGAAGGTGCCCCATGGACCACATTTTCGCCACTGCGGGCTGGGCCAGTGGGGAGGAAAACCTTTCAACGGTTCTATAACAAGTCTCTGGCCGTTCCCTGCGACATTAGCAGAAGCTATCCTGGGTACCGCTCAGTAGAATTGTCTGGCCCCGAATTAGGGGTTGTTGTTTAGTTGATTAATAAATTGTGTTGATTTTTCAGCCGCTGTCAACTGAACTCCATTAACAGTCTTACTCCATCAGAATGTCGGCAGTGTGATAAGCATGGACGTTGTTCAGGGCGTGAAATCACAGAGCTTTGAAATCTTCACGAAGTCACTCACGTGACTCCGAAGAAAAAATAGTAGAGATTAAACGAGAAACTTACCAAGTTTGAAGTTTGATCTGCTATTTTACGAGGAGTCGCGGTGAGGGATTTCGTGCCCACCGCTCCCACCCTCTATCATACGGTCAAAACAGTTTTTTAAAGTAGTATTTTTTTTTATTTTATCTATTAACTACGGTTTTCATCTTGCTATTTTCAGTCATGGTTGGTTCTGTGATTCCACACCGCTGCTTGAAGGATGCTGCGCAAGCGTGCTGGCGGGGGTCTTCACGAAATCCCTCACCGCGACTCCTCGTAAAATTCAGATCAAACTTCAAACTTTGTAAGTTCTCGTTTAATCTTACTAATTTTATGTAAGATTTCCATCTTCAGCAGTTTTTTTTAAATTTTCACTCTACATAACCACATGCTACCATCATTAACAAAGCTTAAGTCTGGCAGGATAAATAGTTGGGTCAACAGAATGGTGCAGATAGTATTGCTGCCTCACAGCTCCAGAGATCCAGGTTCAATGCCGATCTCCAGGGCTGTCTACGTGGAGTTTGCATGTTCACCCAGTCGCCACGTGGATTTCCCTGGGCCCTTTGGTTTCCTCCCATGTCCCAATGCAGCGCAGGTTAGTAGCTTAATTGGCTGATGTTAATTGGTCCAAGTATGTAGGTGATTGGGAAAATCAGAGAGGCATTGATGGGAACATAGGGAGAATAAAATGGGAATTATTTAGGAAAGGGTGCCTGATATTTAATGTGGACTCAGTGGGCCAAAGCATCCATTTCCAAATCTCTACTCCAGCACCAATAATGAGTTTGTTTACAGTGTACGTAATAAGCTGCATCCAAGATGTTCCATAGGGTTTACATCAAACAAAGTTTGGCATCGGTACGCCCCGAAAAAAAAAAGGGGAAAAAAGGAAACATTGGCACCACTGTTGGCAGGGAATGAAACTTACGGGATGCCAATGTAACTGTACCTGGGATCCAACAATGGGCAATACAGATCAGGTAAGGCGAGGTGGCAGGGAGAGGTTGCGGTGGCAGGTGTAAACAAAAGCTCAGGTTTCTGAGCTGCAATGTCCATATAGTTCAACAGGTAACCTCGTAAACAAATCACATTTCATTACTCTTCTTATGAAAGATGAGAAGTTAAGAATGAGGAAGAGGAACATGCCTTCTGGCCCTTTGAACCTGCTCCGCCATCCATCATTTTCCTACACTACCTTCATCTGCAGTCTGAAGAAGGGTCTCGACCCGAAACGTCACCCATTCCTTCTCTCCAGACATGCTGCCTGTCCCGCTGAGTTACTCCAGCTTTTTGTGTTTGTCTTTGGTTTAAATCAGCATCTGCAGTTCCTTCCTACACATTTCAAAAGCTATCAGTCTCAGCTCTGAAAGAATTCAATGAATGAGCCTTTGAAGTTCTCCAGGAGGGAAGATTCAAATAATTAACTTCATTCGAGTGAAAACATTCCCCTAATCTCAGACCTATGTGGCCTTCTCCTTAGTTTGCCAATAAGCCATGGTTCTAAACTGTTGAGCCAGTGAAACACCCTCCCGGTCGGTATCTATCCTGTTGAAACTGCAAGAAATATTTAATTGCCTGAACTCACCACTAAGCACCAATACCTGGCTTGGCTGGCAGTGAGAAGGGTCTTCCTAGTCAGATTCTTCATGCACTGTCAGATCGGGCGGGGGGGGGGGGGATATTACCAATGCACTCTAACCTCAAGATGGCTGTTACAGAGAGGAGTCTTTGCAGAGCGTTTTTGCAAAAAGGGGTTGGAGAATGATGCAAATGACCTTGTTGCAATCCATCCTGAACAGCTCCTCAACAGAGGACTATCTGATCCGTAGGTCAATCCTAGTTACACATTCGAAGACAGACATCGGTTCTTCGGGAAGATCGTCAACTCGGTGAAAGACGCTCTCTTGGGTCTGCACAAAATCTGTTGGCCTCCCGGCACAGTGAATGTCCGTCAGGGAATGTTGCCGACTGGCCCATCCCAGACTGCAGGAGTACGTGCTGAGGGGCTCACTGGAGCTTGGTGTAGCCATTGCCAAGGCTCTGTGTGGGAAGACCAGAGTCTAGGATGTCCCTGCTGCTGATCCTCGAGGGGTAGAGTCCGGAGGGGCACCTCTCAAACAAGGGAAGGTATATCACCCCAGGGAACCATGCGGGTGGCAAGGTGTTTACTTTTGTTTAAAGATAAGTGCAAACAGAATATAACACTGTTCAATGTATAGATGGTGAGAATGTCTGAGGAGTTTCTGCACAGTTTTTGTTTTGTGTAAATGTTTTATTCTGAAAAAAGTTTACTTTTGGGAAAAAATGTCTTCAATAAGGCCACCTCTCATTCTTCTACACTGGACAATATTCAAATTCCCCCCACTGGGGCCCCTTGTTTTCAAAAGCAAGCCATTCCAGGAAACGGTCGACGGATATTCATTACATTCCCCGACCATTCTGTAGAGAATACCTCTCTTGAATTGGGCAAGACAAGTTTCCAAACACACTGATTCTGTCCCAGGCAAACCTGCTCATCATCAACTCATTGCTGAAGGGATCGCAGGTTAGGTTTAGTTCAGTTTAGAGATACAGCGTGGAAACTGGACCTTGGACCCACCGAATCCACACCAACCAGCGATCACCCTTACACTAGTTCAATCCTACACACCAGGGATAATGTACAGAAGCCAAGCACATTGTGTCACCAGAAACCAGATATCGTAGTTTTACTCAAGAATGGGTGACAAACAACAGAGGCCAAAACTGTACACAATAGTCTCACCAAAGCCATATAACCATATACCATATAACCATATAACCATATAACAATTACAGCACGGAAACAGGCCCTCTCGGCCCTTCCAGTCCGTGCCGACCATTTGTTTTCCCCTAGTCCCATCTACCTGCACTCAAACCATACCCCTCCATTCCCTTCCCGTCCATATACCTATCCACTTTACTTTTAAATGTTAAAATCGATCCTGCCTCCACCAATTTCTGCTGGAAGCTCCATTCCACCCACAGCCCCCCCCCCCCCCCCCCCACCACCCAAACAACCCTCTGAGTAAAGAAGTTTCCCCTCACGTTACCCCTAAACTTCTGTCCCTTAATTCTCATGTCATTGCCCTCTTGTTTGAATCTTCCCTACCATCAATGGAAAAACGTAGCCACGTCAACTCTTGGTCTATCCCTTTCATCATTTTAAAGACCTCAATCAAGTCCCCCTTAACCTTCTGCGCTCCAAAGAATAAAAGACCTAACTTGTTCAACCTTTCTCTGTAACATAGTTGCTGGAACCCTGGCAACATTCTTAGTAAATCTCCTCTGATACTCTCTCTATTTTTGTTGACATCCTTCCTATAACTAGGCGACCAAAATTGTACACCATACTCCAGAATTGGTCTTACCAATGCCTTGTACAATTTTAACATTACTTCCCTACTCCTATATTCAATGCTCTGATTTATAAAGGCCAGCGCACCAAAGGCTTTCTTTACCACCCTATCTACATGCGATTCCACCTTCAGGGAACTATGCACAGTTATTCCTAGATCCCTCTGTTCCACAGCATTCCTCAATTCCCTACCATTTACCATGTAAGCCCTATAGAAATCCATTGAGATGTCTTTACTCCTGTGCTCAAAGCCTCTCATATTCAAGACCAAAATACCACTTGCCGATTATCTGCCACATCGGTATTTTAGTTTGCGAGCAGGGACTCCTGGGGCCTTTAAACATCAACATCATTATTCTGACATTCTTACACTTCTCTTCTCTTTTAGACTTTAGAAATACAGTGCGGAAACAGGCCCTTCGGCCCACCGAGTCCGTGCCGACCAGCGATCATCCAGTACACTAGCGCTATCCTACGCAACTATGGATAATTTACAATTTTACCAAAGCCAATTAACCTACAAACCTGCACGTCTTTGGAGTGTGTGAGGAAACCGGAGCGCCCGGAGAAAACCCACGTGGTCATAGGGAGAACGTACAAACTCCGTGCAGACGGGTGCAGGATGGAACCGGGGTCTCTGGAGCTGCAAGGCTGCAACTCTACCGCTGCGTTACTGAGCCATCCCAAAAGGTGTTTCTTAAGTTCTTCTGGTGATCAGTGTTAATACATTTCTTTGTGATTAAGCAGCAACAGTCACTTCATCTACACCCACATTATACACAATAAACCATGATTAATCCTTCTTCGCAATAAAGAAATCTTACTATGTTTATCAATCCAAATAAAGTTGAAGTTTGGCAAACCACTGTTTTAAATTAACAAAATTGGTTTGTTACAGGTGTCCCCAACATCACCTATTTAAAATAGCCAGACCCCTGCTGATGGTGCTCGACATGCTGAGTTCCTCCAGGAGATTGCTTGTTGCTCCAGATTCCAGCATCTACAGTCTATTGTCTCTCAGCCTACTAAAATATCTGTGGAAACAAGGAATTGCAGATGCCGGTTTACAAAAAGAGACACAAAGTGCTGGAGTAACTCAGCGGCTCTGGCAGCATCCCTGGAGAACATGGATAGGTGACATTTTGGTTTGAGTCCCTTCTTCAGACCTAACCCAAAACGTCTCTTATCCATGTTCTCCAGGGATGCTGCATAACCTGCTGAGTAACTCCAGCACTTTGTGTCCTAATGAAAATATCTGCTCAACTTTGAGCCTGAGTTTGGCACCTTTTTCCCTGTCCACTAGGTGGTGGTATTGCACAGGGAGAGCACCCTTCCAATTTGATCATATCTGGGCACCAGACCAAAACCTCTCCTCTTAATCACTTCCCCTAACTTAATCACTTAGCCATTAACAAAGGTTCTTACTGTCAATTTTCATCAATGTGCATTCTGTTCAAAGGAATGTAACAATCACTTTCTTTGCATTGCAGATAAACAGGAGTAATTTTCATTTACATAGCACATTTAATGGAGTTTCACAGGAGCATTATCAAGCAACTACTGATGCTGAACCACAAAGGAATGAATTAGTGTTGATAACCAGAAGAACTTCAGTTTAGCACTCGGTAGCTGAAGGCACTGCAGACAATGGTGGGATTGATCTAAATCAGACATAGGGTTATACAGCATGGAAACAGGCCCTTTGGCCCACCAGGTCCATGCCGGCCATCGAGCATACACTATTCCCATATTAATCCCATTTTATTCTCCCCACATTTCCATCAAGCTGCCCCACCTCCCAAATTCAACCACCTAATTTACATACTCGGGGCAAGTTACAGTGGACCATTTACACATCAACCTGTACTGCTGTGGGGTAAGTGAGAAGCTGCTGGAGGTTCTCAGGATTGATAAACTTGACTTTCACTGGAACAGAAGAATTGGCAACAGGGTAGGCCATTCGCCTCCCCTCCCCCCTCCCCCCGTCCTGCTGTACTATTCAAGAAGATCATGTCTGATCTCAAAGCCATTTTATCAGCCCTATCCCCACATCCCTTGATGCTTCTGATAAGCAAAGATCAACTGCTGTCTGCATTATAAGAAATTAATGACTGATGCTCCATAACCTTCTGGGGTGGAGAATTCCAAAATTCACCAGCAAGCTGCTCACCGCCATTTTCTCAATGGGAATTCTCCAGGACCATCCATATTGAAGGAACGACCAAGAAAGCACACCGACACCTCTGGTTAGAAAGTTCAGCATGTCCCCAACCACCCTCACCAACTTCTACAGATGCGCCATGGAAAGCATTTTATCAAAACGCATCATAGTTTGGTTTGGGAACAGCTCCGTCCAAGACCGCAAAAAATTGCAGCGAATTGTGGACGCTGCCCAGACCATCACACAAGCCAACATCCCTTCCATCGACTCCTCATGCTGCTTGGCAAGGCCAGCAGCATAATCAAGGATGAGTCACACCCTGGCCGCTCCCTCTTCTCCCCTCTCTCTATGGGTAAAAGGTATAGAAGTGTGAAAACACACACCTCCAGATTCAGGGACAGTTTCTTTCCAGCTGTTATCAGGCAACTGAACCATACCTACCGCAACTAGAGAGCAGTCCCCAATTATTATCTACCTCATTGGTGACCCTCGGACTATCTATGATCGGACTTTACTGGCTTCAAGGGGCTGTCCCACTGCGGCGACCTAATTGGCGAGTTTAGAAAAGTTTAGGAGAGTTTGAAAAAAATATCATGGCGAAGACCTCCTACGTCTATGTAGAAGACCAGCTCCAACTAGCTACGACTAGCTTCGGGAAAATCGGACACCGAATAGTGGAGAGTGAAGACGACCTCCTTCGACCTCCTTCGACCTCCCTTCGACTATGATGAAGACCATCTACGACTACCTTCGATTACCTTCGACTACCCTCGATTACCTACGATTAACATGCCAACCTACTACGACCTACTTTGACTAAAGCTACGAATAAAAAAAGTATCGATTTTTTCCATGGCGACCTTTTTTTACTCGCGGGCATTTTTCAACACGCCGCGACCTAGCTGAGGCCTCGAGTACGCGGGGACCACTCTCGAGCATGAAAGACAGTTACAAAGACCACCTACGACCTTGTGTCGACCATGCTGCGAGTATGAGTCGAGGGCAAACTCGCCAGAACGCGCGGATTAGGTCGCCGCAGTTGGACAGGCTCTTAACCTTGCACTAAACGTTATTCCCTTATCATGTATCGGTACACTGCGAATGGCTGGATTGTAATCATGTATTGTCGTTCCGCTGACTGGTTAGCACGCAGCACTAAGCTTTTCACTGTACCTCGGTATACATGACAATAAACTAAACAAAAACTGAACTAAATCAGCCAATATTCCAAGTGATTCACATATCCCCAGATGCAGAAACATTTAAAAAGACACATCTGTAGGTTAGGTTACCTCAGAGACTCCTGCAATGCTGGTGGGTCACACGGAGGCGTTGCCCAGACTGATAGCATCCACTGGCAACATGGCAGGTTGTACCCAAGAAAAGATCCAAAGTTCATGACCAGGAATCAATTAATGGTTGGTGACAGTAGTCAGTCCTCCTGCCACAGCACCTCATCTGTCTTATCCTAGCATAGCAGCTTCAGCCATGACATGGTGATGGTGGCTTGAGAAGATCACCAAAGGAAGGCAGGCTTGGGATTGGAACGGACATTTGTGTCCCGACCTGCCTACTGCACTCTTCCCCTGACTGCGAGGAGCTGGGACAGGGATTCATGGCAGGTGCACTGGTTGCAAGGCAAGGTTAATGGGCAGGGACTGGTCGGATGGAGTCGATTACGGAAAAATACAAGGTCGCCCCACTGTTGTAGAAAAAAATCAAAAGGCAGAGTATTTTCCAAATGGTGAGAATTGAAAGGTGTTGGTGTTCAGATGAGCCTGGGTGTCCCTGTACACAAATAACTGACAGTCATATGGTGTGGAATACGCCATTAGCCCAACATGCCAATTAAGAAAGCAATTGGTATGTTATTGCAAGAAGACTTGAGTGCTAAAGTAGAGATATCATGTTCCAAATGCACAGATCCATGGTGAGCCCACACTTGGAATATTGTTTCCCGGTCTGACCTCCCTACAGATGGAAGGATATATTTGTGATGGGGAGTCGGCAGCAAAGATTCACCATGTAAATTTGTGCAATGGGGTGGAGAGGGGCGGGGTGGGGGGGGGTGGGGGGGGGGTGGCAGTCATAGGACGACAAATTTAGCTAATTGGCCCTGTACTCCCTGGAGTTAAGAATGAGGGGAGGTCTCATTGAAAATTCTCACAGGAGTTGACAGTCATGGCCGCCCCTGCCTTGGGTGTTTCGAACCGGGCATCACTGTCTCAGTTAAGGAGTCAGCCATTCAGGACAGGTGAGAAGAATCCTCTTCATCCAGAATATACCCAAGACCACAGTGGAGTCTGAAGGCCCTGTCCCACTGTATGAGGTAATTCAAGAGCTCTCCCGAGTTTAAAAAAAAAATCAAACTTGTGGTAAGCACGTAGAGTGTACGTAGCGGGTACATCGGAGTTTGGGACGTCTCTTAGCGGCTCGTAACGCTAACGGCAGGTACTCGGGAAAGCGGTAAGCTCGTGAAGATTTTCCAACATGTTGAAAAATGTCCACGGGAGCTCCGAGTACCCACGAGCGGCTGTTACCGTAATTCTCCTAGTTCGAATCAGGGGAAACTCGGGAGAACTCTTGAATTAGCTCGTACAGTGGGACAGCCCCATTAGTCACTTAATATATTCAAGTCAGAGACGTCAATGTTATTGGGAATCAAGGGAGTGGAGTTAACGCAGAAAAGTGGAACCCAAGGTGATCACAACTTTACTGAATAGCAGAGCAGGCACGATGGATCGAATGGCCAACCCCTACTTCTCTTTCCCATGTTCTTGCAAAGGTGATCTGCACTGTTGTATTAAACACCTGCGATGATTGAATCACAATGCACTGGTGTTTCTGCTGAAGCTGCAAAGTTGAAGTCTAGTCCCCAACAGGAAGCACCTTGTGTTCGATGCAAGATTTCAGCATCTGCAGTTTCTTGAGCCTCCAGGAACCACCTTGACCTTTGCTCTATTTTGTTCAGGTGACGCTGGTTTCTGGTCATGAATAACACAAGATAAAGCAGTGGGCACTCCGCTTTAGTCTCTGCCCGACCATTATGATGCTTGGTCCATTCCCAGCAGGGAGTTTGAGTTTAGTTTATTGTTACATGTACCAAGGTATAGTGGAAAGTTTTTGTGTGCTAACCAGTTAGCGGAAAGACAATACATGTTTACAATCGAGCCATCCACAGTGTACAAATACATATAACCATATAACCATATGACAATTACAGCACGGAAACAGGCCCTCTCGGCCCTTCCAGTCCGTGCCGACCATTTGTTTTCCCCTAGTCCCATCTACCTGCACTCAGACCATACCCCTCCATTCCCTTCACGTCCATATACCTATCCACTTTACTCTTAAATGTTAAAATCGATCCTGCCTCCACCACTTCTGCTGGAAGCTGATTCCACACAGCCACCACCCTCTGAGGTAAAGAAGTTCCCCCCTCACATTACCCCAAAAACCTCTGTCCCTTAATTCTCATGTCATGCCCTCTTGTTTGAATCTTCCCTACCCTCAATGGGAAAAAACGTATCCACGTCAACTCTGTCTATCCCTTTCATCATTTTAAGACCTCAATCAAGTCCCCCCTTAACCTTCTGCGCTCCAAAGAATAAAGACCTAACTTGTTCAACCTTTCTCTGTAACATAGTTGCTGGAACCCTGGCAACATTCTAGTAAATCTCCTCTGTACTCTCTCTATTTTGTTGACATCCTTCCTATAACTAAGCGACCCAAAAATTGTACACCATACTCCAGAATTGTCTTACCAATGCCTTGTACAATTTTTAACATTACTTCCCTACTCCTATATTCACTGCTCTGATTTATAAAGGCCAGCACACCAAAGGCTTCTTTACCACCCTATCTACATGTGATTCCACCTTCAGGGAAACTATGCACAGTTATTTCCTAGATCCTCTGTTCCACAGCATTCCTCAATTCCCTACCATTTACCATGTACGTCCTATTTTGATTTGTCCTGCCAAGACGTAGCACTTCACACTTATCAGCATTAAAAATACTCCATCTGCCATCTTTCAGCCCACTTTTCCAAATGGGCCCAAATCTCTCTGTAGAACTTTGAAAATCTACTTCATTATCCACAACACCACATATCTTAGTATCACGCTGCATACTTACTTATCCAATTTTCCACCCCATCATCCCCCCCCCAATCATTGATGTACATGACAAACAACAGTGGACCCAACACACATCCCTGAGGCACCCCACTGGTCACCGGCTTCCAACCTGACAAACAGCCATCCACCATTACTCCTCTGACATCTCCCATTTCAGCCACTTGTTGAATCCATCTTGCTACTCCGCCAATTAACACCCAAAAGATTGAACCTTCTTAACCAACCTTCCATGGGGAACCTTGTCAAAGGCCTTACTGAAATCCATATTAGACAACATCCACTGCTTACCCTCATCAATTTCCTAGTTACCGCTTCAAAAAAATTCAAGAAGGTTTGTCAAACATGACCTTTCCAGGTCACAAATCCATGTTGACTGTTCCTGATCAGACCGTTTATCCAGTGCTTATAATATATTATCTCTAAGTATCCTTTCCCATTAATTTGGTCCCACCACTGACGGAGGTCAAACTAATAGGTCTATAATTGCTAGAGTTTATTCTTTGAACCCTTTTTAAAGCAATGGGACAACATGCGCAGTACGCAATCCTCCGGCACTATTCCCATTTCTAATGACATTTGAAATAATTTCTGTCATAGCTCCTGCTATTTCTACACTAACTTCCTCAATGTCCTAGGGAATATCCTGTCAGGACCTGGAGACTTATCCACTTTTATATTTTTCAAAAGTGTCAGTACTTCCCTCCTCTTTGAATCTCATAGTTTCCATAGCTACTCTACTCTTTCCCCTTAACTCACCGAGTTCAATATCCTTCTCCTTGGTGAATACCGAAGAAAATAAATTGTTCAATATCTCCCCCATCTCTTTTGGCTCTGCAGATAGCTGTCCATTCTGGTTCTCTAATGGTCCAATTTTATCCCTCGTTATCCTTTTGCTATTAATATAGCTGTATATTAATGTATAGCTGTATAAACCTTTGTGTTTACTTTCACCTTTCTTGCCAAAGCAACCTCATATCTTCTTTTAGCCTTCCTAATTTCTTTCTTAAGATTCTTTTTACATTCTTTATACTCCTCTAGCACCTCATTTACTCCATGCCTCCTATAATTATTGTAGATATCTCTCTTTTTTCGAAACAAGTGTCCAATTTCCCTTGAAAACCATGGCTCTTTCCAATTTTTACTATTTCCTTTCAACCTAACAGGGACATAAAGATTCTGTACTCTTACAATTTCCCCTTTAAATGTCCTCCATTTCTCTTCTACATCCTCCCATGAAACAAAGTGTCCCAATTCACTCCTTTAAAATCCTTACACATTCCCTCAAAGTTAGCCTTTCTCCAATCAAAAATCTCTACCCTAGGTCCAGTTCTGACTCTCTCCATAATTATATTGAAACTAATGGTATTGTGATCACTGGTCCCGAAGTGCTCACCAACGCATACCTCCGTCACCTGACCTGCCTCATTTCCTAACAGGAGGTCCAGCACTGCCCCATCTCTGGTCGATACCTCTATGTACTGCTGCAAAAAAACTATCCTGCACACATTTTACAAACTCCAAACCATCCAGCCCATTTACAGAATGTGTTTCCCAGTCTATTTTTGGAAAATTGAAATCTCCCACAATCACTACCTTGTGCTTACTACTAATATCTGCTATCTCCTTACATATTTGCTCTTCCAATTCACGCTCCCCATTTGGCGGGAGTTTAGTGCAAAATAAAGTCCAGTAAAGTCCAATCAAAACTAGTCCAAGGGTCTCCAATGAGGTAGATAGTAGCTCAGGACTGCACTCTACCTGGTGATAGGATGGTTCAGTTGCCCCAAAACAGCTGAGAAGAAACTGTTCCTCAATCTGGAGGTGTGTTTTCATATTTCTATACCTCTTGCCTAATGGTGGGGGGGGGGGGGGGAAGAGCAAGTGGCCAAGGTGAGATTTGTCCTTGAATATGCTCATGGCCTTGTCGAGGCAGCTTGAGGTATAAATGGGTAAATGGAGTCAATGGAAGGGAGGTTGGTTTGTGCGATGGTCTGGGCTGCGTCCACAATTCGCAGCAATGCCGATGCTGGTGGCAAGAATGCTACCATCAACTTGAAATCGTCACCCAGATCTGGAGCATTGTCATGGAGGGTGCCCAGGGAAAGTTACAGCCTTGTAGGGGGAATGGAAGAAGAGATGTTGTTGGCAACTTTCACATCAAAAGCCAACATGAGTTATTGGATCCAGGAAACGAGGAGAGAAATTGGGGCACAATAAGGGGACACAAAGTTTGTAAAAAGTTTTTAAAAAGTAATATTGTCAAGGGCCTGTCCCACTGTACAAGGTAATTCAAGATACGTAGGGGCTCGTACGAGTAAAGAGGAAGAATTTTTTTCATCACAAGTATTTTTTTACTCGTGGACATTTTTCACAGTGTTGAAAAAACGTTTACCGGATTTCCCGAGTACCTGCCGTTACTCGTACGAGCCGCTACGTGACATCCACGAGCTCCTACGTACCCGCTACGTACATTACACGAGCTCGAATCAGGGGAGAACTCGGGAGAACTCTTGAATTACCTCGTACAGTGGGACAGGCCCTTCAAGATATTACGGTGAGAAAACAAACCTGCCTTCTCAGTAAGGTTATTACGGTAATCTTAACAGTAATGTTAAGTGATTCTTCAACATCGTGGCGTGTGTGTTGAAATCTCATAGAAATGGACAGCCCACGGCTGAAGCATCCCCCAGTGTGAGATCCGATAAAGGTTAATTTTCTTCTCTTTGTTTTATTGTTTTTATTTATTTCTAATTCTCTGCCCTCACCTCCTGGCAGCCCCAGACATTGCTCCCCACGAACCACTTTCAGTATATCACCCAATTAGCCGTTCTTCATCACAATGCAAAGGCGAGCAATCACAAGTGAAGCTCTTCTACTGCAGGAGCTACCGCAGTTAGTGCCGTTAATTAATGACCGGGACAAAAGGCAGGCTCCATAAGTGAACATGTACCCAAGGGGGGGGGAAGGTGTGGGAGATGATTTGAGGATTCGATGAGAAAGTTAGAGACTTTAATCCATACGGTGGGGAGAATGGGAGAGAGTCCAGACCAAGTGATTCATAACTTGAGAACCTGCAGATGCTGGTTTGCACAAAATGACAAAGTGCTGGAGTAACTCATCGGGTCAGGCAGCATCTCTGGAGAAAAGGGATAGGTGACGTTCTGAGTTAAGGCCCTTCTTCAGACTCGGAGACTGTGGAAAGGGAAACGAGAGATATAGACTGTGTTATTTAACAAATGAATGAAAGATATGCAAAACGTAACGATGGTCAAGGAAAGGTGGAGCCCACAATGGTCCATTGTTGGCTGTGGGCTAGGTGTTAATGAGTTATACAGACAGAGAAACTCAACAGGATGACAGTGAAACTAGTATGATGACTAGGTGCTGTTCCTCCAATTTGCTTGTGGCTTCACTCTGACAATGGGGGAGGCCCAGGACAGAAAGGTCAGTGTGGGAATGGGAAGGGGAGTTAAAGTATTTGGCATCCAGCTGATCACATAAGCCAAGGTGGACTGAGCAAAGGTATGCAGCGAAGCATTCACCCAGTCTGCGCTTGGTCTCGCCGATATACGAGTCCACGTTTCACGACGGGACCAGCTGAGTCACACCAGCCACAACAGACACCAGAAGCATAACTTCAAAATGCAGTCAATGAGCACTCTGCCAATGCACGGCCATGGTCAAATGCTAATCACTAGGGCCAGGCATTTGCTCTGGTGTCTGGTTTTGCAACCCGAGTGTCTCTCTAACTTTGAGAGCAGATTTTCAGGATCAACATTTGGGTTACCTCGCACGCACCTTCTTTGAAATAGTCTCATAGGATACTTAAAAGCAGAAAATGTCTTCAATTTGAAATGTATTTTCTGCTTGCACAGATGCTGCCTGACCTGCTGAGTGTTTCCAGCATTTTCTGTTATTATTTCGGAATTCCAGCATCTATAGTTTTTTTTTATTTCCGAGTTTACTTTTACCCACTTGAGAGAATAATAATAAAGTCTCTGGAGTAGGACTTGCATCCAGTGCAAATATTATTGTATCAAACTGCCCACATCACTAGTGTCATTCATTCTGTTTCAGGTGAGGGCAAACCCAAGGGTGGCACACTGACACAGCAGGTAGAGCTACTGTCTCCCGGCATCAGAGACCCAGGTTCAATCCCGACCTCAGTGTCAAGTTTGCCTGTTCTCCCCATCACCGCATGGGTTTCCTCCAGGTTCTGTACAGTTTTGGTCTCCTAATTTGAGGAAGGACATCCTTGTGATTGAGGCAGTGCAACGTAGGTTCACGAGATTGATCCCTGGGATGGCGGGACTGTCATATGAGGAAAGATCGAAAAGACTAGGCTGGTATTCACTGGAGTTTAGAAGGATGAGGGGATATCTTATAGAAACATATAAAATTATAAAAGGACTGGACAAGCTAGATGCAGGAAAAATGTTCCCAATGTTGGGTGAGTCCAGAACCAGGGGCCACAGTCTTAGAATAAAGGGGAGGTCATTTAAGACTGAGGTGAGAAAGAACTTTTTTACCCAGAGAGTTGTGAATTTATGGAATTCCCTGCCACAGAGGGCAGTGGAGGCCAAATCACTGGATGGATTTAAGAGAGAGTTGGATAGAGCTCTAGGGGCTAGTGGAGTCAAGGGATATGGGGAGAAGGCAGGCACGGGTTATTGAT
The DNA here is from genome assembly GCA_035221665.1 of Okamejei kenojei. NCBI lineage: Eukaryota > Metazoa > Chordata > Chondrichthyes > Rajiformes > Rajidae > Okamejei > Okamejei kenojei. Next base: position 12,003,004 of record CM069164.1, read on the forward strand.
AGCGGACGATCAGCCAGGATCACAATGAATGGCGGTGCTGGCTCGAAGGGCCGAGGGGCCGAATGGCCTCCTCCTGCACCTATTTTCTATGTTTCTATGGTTTTCTCCCACATCCCAAAGACGTGCTGCTTTGTGGGTTAATTGGCCTGTGGAAAAATTGTTCAGAATATGTCGGTTGTTAGAAAGGAAGTGGCATAACATAGAACTAGTGTGAATGGGTGATTCACTAGTGTGATGGTCAGCATGGATTCAGTGGGCTGAAGGGCCAGTTTCCATGCTGAATCTGAAAACCACACTCAACATGCATCAATCACCCTTGAAATGCTAAATATGTTCCAAATGATCTTCCCAAGCGACCTCTTTCCGTGTAAACAAGAAAAAACGATAGATACAATGCTGTGCATCAAAAGGAGCTACATGTATATTCATTAAATAGTGATTGGGCTTACAGTTTATATTTATTTATTGATCTGCTTATTTCATCTAATAGGTGAGGAGCCCAGCAAAGACAGGATGTCTGCACAGACTAACTCATCTAACATACTGTAGGGCTAAAGGCACATTCACCGAGTTGTTCGCACATTTAAATAATTATTACTTTTCATAATTTTGATTTGTGATGCTGCAAATCAGGTGCTTTTTTTGCTCATCCATTAATTAAAAATGTCTTGAAATTAATGATGAGATGAATGATGCTGAAAGTGGAGGCAGTGGCTCAGGGATTGTTTCCTCAGCCAGCCTCAACCAGTCTACGAGGGCTCAGACAGGGGAAACTTCAGAGCAAGGGTTGATTTTGGATGCAGCACCAATTAGTGTCCGAACTGGAAGGACTAAAGCCCAAGGCAGAAGTGAGCCTTTTATCTCATTACCCGTGGCTGAAACTGCAGCTAGACACAGTCATCTGTTTTAACATTCCAAGTGACATGGCTGATGGGTCCAATGAGACTTCCCACCTGGTGCAGTGAGAGCAGAAGGACTTGGGCTGGGCAAGATGGGCAAAGATATCCCGATTGGGAGGGACTGTAGAATCAGGACTTTAGAGACACATGTCCCTTGGCCCAACAGGTCCACGCTGACCAGTGCATCATCCTGTATACTGGGGACAAGTACAGTAGATATCCTACAGACTGTTTGTATGGAGCATGTGCCTTGTCCCCGTCACCGCATGGGTTTTCTCCGGGTGCTCCCGTTTCCTCCCACACTCCGAAGATATACAGGTTTGTAGGTTAATTGGCTTCAGTAAAAAAAAAAAAACAATTGTCCCTAGTGTGTAGGTTAGTGCTAGTGTATGGGGTGATCGCTGGTCGGCACGGACTGGGTGGGCCGAGGGGCCTGTTTCCACACTGTATCTCTAAAGTCCAATTTCATCCGAGATCTGAGCGTACAGCACTGCCTCAATACCACATCTGAGTACCCGCCTGGAATTTTCAAGGGTCAAGAGGTTAATTGTCATAGGTATTGCCAACTTGCAGCAGCTCTGCCAGCCCATCAAAGCTGCAATGGCATGCAAATAAATATACAATAAGTAATAATACAATAAATTAACAATCAGTAACACTACGCAACCAGGCTGTAATATTGCAAAACTGAAGTCTGTCGTGCAACTAAAACAATGTCCACACTAGATCATAGTTGCTGAGGTTGTCAGTGCAGAGGCCACAAGGCAGATATCGTCATAAAATTACACACTGGTTTTCAGTAACTTCCGTTCTCAAAAGTCTGAGAGTAACTGCGATTCTCGACCAGACAATTAACGGTAGGGGTTAATGAAAACCTTCAGGGCAAGTACTGGTAAGTGAGATTCACAGTTTACAGAGGCCAATTAACCTACAAACCTGCATGTCTTTGGTGATGTGGGAGGAAACCGGAGCACCTGGAGAAAATCCACACGTTTGCAGGGTCACAGGGAGAACAGGCAAACTCCACCCAGACAGCGCCGGAGGTCAGGATCGTACCTGGATTGGTTTGGTGGGCATAAATGTGGTTGGCCGAGGGGCCTGTTTCTGTGCTGTAACACTACGATCCTGTGGCTACTCCGACTCTAGGAATAAGGGTGGCACAGCTGGTAGAGCTGACGTCTCACAGCACCAGGTTCGATCCTGATCTCAGGTGCTGTGTGTGTGTGGAAATGAAAACATTCTCCCTGCGACCCGGTGACCACATGGGTTTTCTCCGGGTGCTCCAGTTTCCTCCCACATCCCTAAAAAGGTGTGAGTTTGCAGGTTAATTGCCCCTGCATATTGCCCCTAGTCTGGAGGGAGTGGATGAGAAAGTGGGATAACATAAAACTAGTGTGAACAGGCGATTGATGACCAGCAGGGATGCAGTGGGTTGAAGGGCCTGTTTCTATGCTATACCTCGAGAACTCGAGATGACTCAGCCACTATGTCCCTATGTTTCATATTTTCTAATCAACCTGATATAATGCTTCAAATGAACTTGGGGCTTTTATAATATAAGCTGACCATCATCTAATCATGCCCTTGACTTACCTGGTTCTCTCTTCCTTTCATCAATCTTAATTGATTGCCAAAGAATTGATACCCCCTGCAGAAAGCATTTCACTGTACAAGTGACAATAAGCTAAACTAAAAATGAAGTGTACAGTCCTAGTCAGTTCTGTGATTTAGCCACTAGAGGGAGCGTTTGGTAGGGTTCCTTGCATTGAAGACCTTTCTGTTACACTTTGTTCCCACTCCTTGTCAGGCAATAACAGACTTGTCCAGGGCAAAAACTTATCGAATGTTGCACAATCATTATCAGGTCGTATTTGCACTGTGCATAGTCAGGTCCTGTGTCAAAGCTCAATTCCATTCAGCCAAAAGAGAAGCTGTTTTTCCAATCAGTTTCCGAAAGAACTTTCTCACCCCGACACTGCCTTTTAGAAAATTAATAAGCTGGAGATGCTGAAAATCTGAAATAAAAACAGAAAATGCTGGAAATACGTGGCAGGTCAGGCAGCAACTGCGGAAGGGGGGGAAAAATTAACAGCGTAATTCAATCTACCGGTGTATGCAAACTGTGTTTCTTTCTCCAGATGCTGCCTGACCTATTAAACGTTTCCAGCATTTTCTGTGTTTGCTTCTGTGCTGCTATCTTGCTGATTTTAAATTTGCAATGTGATACTTCAAAGTAGCAGTCTGCTCCAGCTATTAAACTTTCACTTCAATAATGTTCAGTTCTGTAAATGTTGTTGATTACTTTTTGAGAAAGACAGACAAAAGAGGGGAAAAAAAGAGAGAATTGTGGATCAGTGTATGAGAGATCCATGTAAACAAGGAGGGCAGAGGCAGACTAAAAAAAATTGGCACAGAAATAGAAAAGGGAAAAATGAGGGAAAAAGTTCAGATGAAAGATCAAGGCAGATCAGGGGGAGAGGGGCACATTGGTAAAAGAGTGAGAGATACCGACAGATAAATGAAGAGACATGAGGAAACATAATCACGATTAAAGTGAGAGAAACACACAGATAGGTGGAAAAAGTTTAATACAGCAGAATCACAGGCAGGTAGAACCAGACAACCACAGTGTGTGTGTGTGAGAGAGAGAGTGAGATGTACAGATTCTTGGTTCTTTCAGATAAAGACAAGACAGACACAGACAGAAAAACAGGCAGGCAGGCAGCTCCAGATAATTGCAGTTAGAGAGAGAGAGAGAGAGAGAGAGAGAGAGAGAGAGAGAGAGAGAGAGAGAGAGAGAGAGAGAGAGAGAGAGAGAGAAACGGACACAGACAAATTGAACAAGATGGTCAGACAAAGACAAAGTAAACAGAGTGTCTGGCATGGTGGGGGGGGGGGGAGGGAGAGAGAGAGAGAGAGAGAGAGAGAGATCAGCAGGAAAAGCACATGGACTGGAGATGAGCGGCTGAGGTGGAGGCCTTCTTCACCAGTATCCAGTTTCTCTGTGGCCTGTTCTTGCTCAGCATCGATCTGCTTGCTGAACAGGCAGAGGCAGGTTGTCCTTTCACCTTGGGGAGCCAGCATTCAATGCACACAAGATGAAATTCTCACTTGCTGATTGCTTTGAGGGTCTTGGGTGAAATGAGTTTGGGGAAATCTCAATCAAAGTGCAGGAGGCCCCAGGAAAGCAAGACAAAGAGAACTTGCCCTTCCTATTCACGACATGACCGATGCAAAGTAAAATTGCGAAAGCATTATTATTTAAAATAAAGAAATGGCACCACATTGAACTGCTCCAGTTTCCTATATCTTGGGGTCAGGACAGTTTCAAAAGCTGGGGAAATGGCTTGTCAGCACTGTGAAATGTCACAATTTGTGCAAATCCAGTACTAATATTACATTTCCTGTCACAGGGTGATAAAGGGATGAATATCTGGATCCCTGTACTCCTCCTTGTATCCTTGAGTAATCAATGTTATTCATGACAGAAGGACCATTAAACAAATAATTACCCATTACTTATACATCAAGTATTACAATACTTGATAGTGGGGTGGGAGATTGCAGCCTTCACGTGGTCCACCCTGTTTCAACTAATGCAATCAACCCGATGAGCACAAACAAGATTAAATGGAACAAGTTGACCTACAAGTAGGCTGTGCACGCCACACGCAAGAAGAAGATACTTGATTGTAATCCTGTAAAGAAACAAAAGCTTTTCACTGTACCTCAGTACACCTGACACTAATAATCAACTAAACTGCTTGCCATGCCAGGCAATACAGGGACCAAATGACACCAATCCCCCTACAATCAACACCATTGTTATGCTGAAGGATGTCTGAAGCAATGGATTTGCTGAAATTGACCTCAGTTCCTCTAGGCAGTGAGAGGAAATTAGAAATCATTAAATAATCATTGGCCACTGATAAATCCATCAGGAAATTCAGAAGAAACGTCTTTTGCTGGGGAATGGTGAGAATGTGAAGCTTCGTAACCCAGGGAGAGAGCAGTGTAGCCACACCAGAGTGTGGTGCAGTAAAACACAGTAAGGAGCATTACTAATCAAAATCTAACTGAAATCAAGATTGAAGAACGAGAATTCAGTTTATGCTGTGTCTTTATTCAAGGGCAGCAGGAGGAAGCCAGGTATGCACAGGCTGGCGAGTCTTAGATCAGGGGTGGGGAAGTTATTGGAAGGGATTGTGAAAAATACGATGAAGTTGCAAGGACTAATTAGGGAATAGTCAGTATGGCTTTGTGCGTGAGAAATCATAGCATGCATTGTTTTGAGGAGATGATTAAGAGGACTGACAAGAGCAGGGTGGTTTTCCACGTGGACTTTTACAAGGCATTTGATAAAGTCAGTTATGAAGTTAAGAAATGTCAGCAGCCTCATATTTACATGGATGAGAGAGAGATCGGAAAACTAATTTTTCGTAATAATTTTTATTTTGAGATAAATGCAGCTGAATTCATTGTGTGGGAACAGTGTGTAAGCTAATGTATCTCACTTTTACTAGTATTCATGATATTATTCAGTTTTCTTAACACTTTTGTCAATTGTAGTGGCTTACAACATTAAACAGGCCATTCAGCCCAACCCCCAGTGCTACTGTAATCGAATGGCCCTTCCATTGCAGAGACTGGACCGTCGATGCTGTGTTGTTTTACTCAAATGGTAAGGTATAGCCTCTCAGTAAATCCTGGCTGCCATGACTGGCTTCATTGCATTGCTTTTTATCATTTCCCTTGGGCAATTTTGACTTTGTGAATCCAAGGTTTATATATTGGATGCTATTTATTTAGTAGCTGTCTCTTATCTCTTAAGGCTACAAAAGTCACAGTCCTTGGGGGTCTTTCCGAATGCTGATTCTGCCACCACCATTCAGCAGTTACCATTGTCAGCCCATTGAAGGATCAGAGAGCCGTGGCTGGACCTATAAGATCTGCTCCTGGCGCAGAAAGTTACAGGCTCCAAGACCTACAATTTGACTAATAATGAGGCTGACATGCCCATACACTATTTAGTTTAGAGATACAGCGAGGAAACAGGCCCTTCAGCCCATCGAGACCACATAGTAACACTGACCTATACACACTAGGGACAATTTACATTGATATCAAGCCAGTTAACCTACAAACCTGTACGTCTTTGGAGTGTGGGTGGACTCTGAAGATCTTGGAGAAAACCCTCGTGGTCACGGGGTGAATGCATAAACTCCGTACAGACAACATCCGTAGTCGGGAATGAAGCCGGATCTCTGGCGCTCCAAGCAATGTAAATGCCCGTCCCACTTAGGAAACCTGAACGGAAACTTCTGGAGACTTTGCGCCCCGCCCAAGGTTTCCTTGCGGTTCCCGGAGGTTTCTGTCAGTCTCCCTCATGGTCGAAAGTACGTTTCCGTTTTAAAAAACGATAATTTTTTAGTCGAAGCCGGTTGCGATGCTAGTTGAAGGTGGTTGCCGGAGGACCAAAACGTCCGGGAACCGCACGGAAACCTTGGGTGGGGCGCAAAGTCGCCAGAGATTTATAACCATATAACCATATAACAATTACAGCACGGAAACAGGCCCTCTCGGCCCTTCCAGTCCGTGCCGACCATTTGTTTTCCCCTAGTCCCATCTACCTGCACTCAGACCATACCCCTCCATTCCCTTCACGTCCATATACCTATCCACTTTATTCTTAAATGTTAAAATCTATCCTGCCTCCACCACTTCTGCTGGAAGCTGATTCCACACAGCCACCACCCTCTGAGTAAAGAAGTTCCCCCTCACGTTACCCCGAAACCTCTGTCCCTTAATTCTCATGTCATGCCCTCTTGTTTGAATCTTCCCTACCTTCAATGGGAAAAAAACGTATCCACGTCAACTCTGTCTATCCCTTTCATCATTTTAAAGACCTCAATCAAGTCCCCCCTTAACCTTCTGCGCTCCAAAGAATAAAGACCTAACTTGTTCAACCTTTCTCTGTAACATAGTTGCTGGAACCCTGGCAACATTCTAGTAAATCTCCTCTGTACTCTCTCCATTTTGTTGACATCCTTCCTATAACTAGGCGACCAAAATTGTACACCATACTCCAGAATTGGTCTTACCAATGCCTTGTACAATTTTAACATTACTTCCCTACTCCTATATTCAATGCTCTGATTTATAAAGGCCAGCACACCAAAGGCTTTCTTTACCACCCTATCTACATGCGATTCCACCTTCAGGGAACTATGCACAGTTATTCCTAGATCCCTCTGTTCCACAGCATTCCTCAATTCCCTACCATTTACCATGTACGTCCTATTTTGATTTGTCCTGCCAAGACTTATCACTTATCAGCATTAAACTCCATCTGCCATCTTTCAGCCCACTTTTCCAAATGGCCCAAATCTCTCTGTAGATTTTGAAAATCTACTTCATTATCCACAACACCACCTATCTTAGCATCATCTGCATACTTACTTATCCAATTTTCCACCCCATCATCCAGATCATTGATGTACATGACAAACAACAGTGGACCCAACACAGATCCCTGAGGCACCCCACTGGTCACCGGCTTCCAACCTGACAAACAGCCATCCACCATTACTCTCTGACATCTTCCATTCAGCCACTGTTGAATCCATCTTGCTACTCCACCATTAACACCCAAAGATTGAACCTTCTTAACCAACCTTCCATGGGGAACCTTGTCAAAGGCCTTACTGAAATCCATATAGACAACATCCACTGCTTTACCCTCATCAATTTCCCTAGTTACCGCTTCAAAAAATTCAAGAAGGTTTGTCAAACATGACCTTCCAGGCACAAATCCATGTTGACTGTTCCTGATCAGACCCTGTTTATCCAGATGCTTATATATATTATCTCTAAGTATCCTTTCCATTAATTTGCCCACCACTGACGTCAAACTAATAGGTCTATAATTGCTAGGTTTATTCTTTGAACCCTTTTTAAACAATGGAACAACATGCGCAGTACGCCAATCCTCCGGCACTATTCCCGTTTCTAATGACATTTGAAATATTTCTGTCATAGCTCCTGCAATTTCTACACTAACTTCCCTCAATGTCCTAGGGAATATCCTGTCAGGACCTGGAGACTTATCCACTTTTATATTTTTCAAAAGTGTCAGTACTTCCTCCTCTTTGAATCTCATAGTTTCCATAGCTACTCTACTCTTTCCCCTTAACTCACCGAGTTCAATATCCTTCTCCTTGGTGAATACCGAGGAAAGAAATTGTTCAATATCTCCCCCATCTCTTTTGGCTCTGCAAATAGCTGTCCATTCTGGTTCTCTAATGGTCCAATTTTATCCCTCGTTATCCTTTTGCTATTAATATAGCTGTAGAAACCCTTTGGGTTTACTTTCACCTTTCTTGCCAAAGCAACCTCATATCTTCTTTTAGCCTTCCTAATTTCTTTCTTTTCTTTTTACATTCTTTATACTCCTCTAGCACCTCATTTACTCCATGCCTCCTATAATTATTGTAGATATCTCTCTTTTTTCGAAACAAGTGTCCAATTTCCCTTGAAAACCATGGCTCTTTCCAATTTTTACTATTTCATTTCAACCTAACAGGGACATAAAGATTCTGTACTCTTACAATTTCCCCTTTAAATGTCCTCCATTTCTCTTCTACATCCTTCCCATGAAACAAAGTGTCCCAATTCACTCCTTTAAAATCCTTACGCATTCCCTCAAAGTTAGCCTTTCTCCAATCAAAAATCTCTACCCTAGGTCCAGTTCTGACGCTCTCCATAATTATATTGAAACTAATGGTATTGTGATCACTGGTCCCGAAGTGCTCACCAACGCATACCTCCATCACCTGACCTGCCTCATTTCCTAACAGGAGGTCCAGCACTGCCCCTTCTCTGGTCGATACCTCTATGTACTGCTGCAAAAAAACTATCCTGCACACATTTTACAAACTCCAAACCATCCAGCCCATTTACAGAATGTGTTTCCCAGTCTATTTTTGGAAAATTGAAATCTCCCACAATCACTACCTTGTGCTTACCACTAATATCTGCTATCTCCTTACATATTTGCTCTTCCAATTCACGCTCCCCATTTGGCGGTCTATAATACACCCCTAAAAGTGTTGCTACACCGTTCCCACTTCTCAGTTCCACCCAAATAGCCTCCCTAGACGAGCCCTCTAATCTATCCTGCCAAAGCACTGCTGTAATATCTTCTCTGACAAGCAATGCAACACCTCCCCCTCTGGTCCCTTAATTCTATCACACCTGAAGCAACGAAATCCTGGAATATTTAGTTTCCAATCACAGCCCTCCTGCAACCATGTTTCACTGATTGCCACAACATCATATTTCCAGGTGTCAATCCAGGCTCTAAGTTCGTCCACCTTACATTAGCTCCTAGCATTAAAATATACACATTTTAGAAACCCACCATCCTTTATTCTCGGTCTATTATCTTTTTCATCTTTCTCGCCTACATTTTGGATCCGAGTGCTTCCCTTCTCTGCCTCTTGCCCCACACCCTGACCCCTAGCCCCCTCTACCCGAGTCCCTCTCCCCAGCCTTTCTAGTTTAAAGTCTCCCCAGTAGCCTTTGCAAATCTCCCTGCCAGGATATTGGTCCCCCTCTGTCCAGGTTTCCTAAGTGGGACAGGGGCATAAGGCAGCAACTTTACCGCTGTGCCACCCTTGATGGAGGGCAGCCCTGACAGGGATAATACCTTTTGGATGAAGCATTAAACAAAGTCCCTATCTCTGCTCTCCTGCTATGCACTTACAAATCTGTTTTTCCCCCAAATAGATTCCTAAATCAGAATCAAACTGATGGCACAGAAGCACTCAATTCCCTTATGTGGTTTGATATTTATGTCAGAATCACACAACAGGTTTCCAGGTTCACATACAAGCGGAAGTGTAAAAAGTGTAGCGAGCGTAGAAAGGAACTGCAGATGCTGGTTTATACAGAAATTAGGCACAAAGTGCTGGAGTAACTCAACGGGTCAGGCAGCATCTCTGGAGAAGGATGGGTGACGTTTCAGTTCCGGACCCTTATTTCAGTCTGAAGAAGGTCATCGTTTCATAACTTCATAAAGTCAAATAAATCTCTCCTCAGTCTCCATTGTTTCATAGGATACAACATCAGCCACTCTTTTTCCCCATAACTGACATTTCACAGTCCTTGCAACTGTTGTGCATCTCCTCTGTACAGCTCGCTTACATCCTTCCTTCCAGTCAGTTGTATCGTTGATGATACGTTGATCAGAGCTGTACATTCCATTTAATCTGTAGACCAGCTATTGGTGTAGACAGCTCTGTTGTCCTATGTTGAGACCACTATCCTGGTTTCTAGACACCCTAGCCAAGGTTAACACACCTACTGCATCGAACAGGTCAAACCCTGCAAGAATGTGTAGGTTTAAGCAAGATCACCCCCATTCTCCTCAACTCAACTGTTTAGGGACAGTCTGCTTCAGTCTCTGCAGATGACAAACCCACCATCCCTGGAGTCAGTCTCAGGAATCCTCACTGCATTCTCTTTACTGGAGCCATATCCTTCCTGATGTAACGGGACCAAATTTGTACACAGTATTTTCCAGGCGTGGTCTCACCAGAACTATGCTGCAAATGAACATTAAATGGGCTGTCCCACTTGGGTGACCAAATCCGCTAGTTCGCCCTCAACTCATACTCTCAACATGGTCGACACGAGGTGGTAGGAGGTCTTTGTAACTCTCCTTCATGCTCGAGAGAAGTCCCCATGTACTCGAGGCCTCAGCTAGGTCGCGGCGTATTTTTCAACATGTTGAAAAATGCCCGCGAGTAAAAGGTCGCCATTCTTAGGTTTAGTCGTAGTAGATCGTCATGTTAGTCGTAGGTAATCGAGAGTAGTTGAAGGTAGTCGTACGTAGTCTTCATCATAGTCGAAGCAAGGTTCGAAGGAGATCAAAGGAGGTAGTCTTCACTCTCCACTACTCGGTTTTTAATTTTCCCGAAGTTAGTCGCAGCTGGCCTTCAACATAGTCGAAGGAGGTCTTCAACGTGACATTTTTTCCTAAACTCTTCTAAACTCACCAATTAGGTCGCCCAAGTGGGACAGCCCCTTCACTTTCAATGATCTGTGTGGAACAATAGCCAGGTCCCACTGAACACCAACATTTAACAAACTCTTACTATTTAAAAGTGAATCTGCATTTTATTTTTTCTGTATCTCACATTTTCCACCCATCACATCCTTCTACATTGACTTGACTTGTCTAGATACACCCAAGGCACTTTGCATCCTTCATGCAGTCCACACTGCAACCCATAATCAGCAAACTTGCACATATTGGCCCGGATCCCTCAAAATCATTGATAAAGATTGGACATCAATAACCACTGATACACCATTGCAAACTGATGACGACATTTTTTTGTTCATTAATAGATCCTCAATCTGCATTAGCACCTTGTATCCAATGTCACGTACTCTTGGTGTTTAATAATCTCTCCTGTGGCACTTTATTGAAGTTTTCTGCAAGTTCAAATACGCCACAGCAAGTAGAATCCCTTCGAGGTCGTTGATTACAACTTTAACTCAATCAAATTATTCCATTTGTTTATATTTCACCACCTCACCGACATCTGGCTTTTACGGATCTTGCTCCATGAACCCTCGGTTCTTCTCCAGATTCGCAGTATCCTTATTGTACATGGCCTTGCTGCACATTGCCAAATGCATTCCTGTTACACTTCTCTAGACTGCGTACCAGTTGCCACTGTTCCACCCAGCGACGAGTTCATCGATATCCTCCTTACACAGTCGAGAATGGGTTTGTTTTTTGCATCATCTGCTGTAGGCTCACGTTTAATGAAGGGTTCTCAGGTCACAGCCAGGAAACGACCCCATGTAGAAAACATGCGCACCCCTGCTGAAGTTGTAGACAGTTTGGGGAAAGAGAACACCTTCCACCCGTCATCACCCCTCGCCACCATTACAAAGTGATGACAGGTCATTGAGCCAAAACATTAGCTCTCTCCACAGATATTGCACAGCCTGCTGAGAGCTTCCTGTGTTTTCTCAGTCAATGCATGGATGGTTTCATTGCTACTAGCTTTATATTTCTATATTATTTTTAAAATAAGATAAATTCTCATACTGCCAGTGAAGGATTGCCTCCTACTCTGTGGTTTGCCAATCCAGTCACATAATCAACAGCACCTCCTCTCCCACTCATAAACCCTCAGAATATATTGCATAGAGCGATTTCCATCTGGGTCCAACTCACTGGTCTGGTCATCTGGTATCCTCACTGTCACGTTGCAATTACCAGCTTAAAACCAGAATCTTTGCTATACACAGACCAAGTTCCAGCTGGTACATCTTATTTGATTAATTCATTCAATGGATTTTACCAGCATCTACTGTGGATGTTACCAACAGTTATTGGACATTTATTGTCCATCTCCATTTATCCCTCAGTTAAGAATCAGCCACATTGGTGGGTCTGAAGTGACATGGGGGACTTACTTCATTCAGGGGCACAAGGGGAGTTTTAAGACAACCCGATGGTTTCATAAACACCACCAGTGAAACCATAATTTTCCTCGAACTCTACGAATAATTTAACTACTTAAATTTAAACTTCCTCACTGCCAGAGTGAGATTCAGACTCCTGTATCTAAAGCAGTGGATCAGATCTCCGACTGGTAATTCAGTAATTTGGCCACCAATTTATTGGACCCATGGGTGTAATCACCCCCGATCTCTGGCCCTTCTAATGAAGTTACTAGAAATTCATATCACAAATGTATTTATTCCCATTTATTAAGCAAACAGATATGTGAACAAAGCAAGGCAGGGGAGATCGTAATCGGCTTCAGGAAGCAAAGCAGCACACACCCATGTTTGCATTGATGCTGCCAAAGTAGAGATGGTTGATTGATTCATGTTCTAGGCAATAAATGTCACCAGAAGTTTGTCCTGGAGCAACCACAGTGAAGCAATGGTCAAGAAAGCACGCCGATGCCTCTACTTCCTTAGAAGGCCGAGGAAGTTCGGCAAGTCCCCAACAACCCTCACCAACTTCTACAGATGCACCACAGAAAAAAATGCATCACAGCATGCTTTGGGAACAGCTGTATCAAAGACCGTGAGAAACTGCAGAGCCGTGAATGCACCTCAATCCATCACGCAAACCGACCACCCTTCCATTGACTCCATCTGCACTTCACACTGCCTCAGGAAGGCCAGCAGCATAAACAAGGACCAGTCTCATCCCGGTCACTCCCTCAGGCTAGAGGTACAGAAGTGTGAAGTTGCATACCTTCAGATTCAGGGACACTTTCTTCGCAGCTGTTATCAGGCACTGAACTGTCCCTCACCAACTGGAGAGCGGTCATGACCCCATCCATCACATTGGGGACACCCAAACTATATTCTATCAGACTTTACCTTGCACTAAATGTTATACCTTTATCCTGTATCTGTACGATGTGAACAGTTTGATTCTAATCACGTTTAGTCCTTTAGCCGAATGGTTAGCTCACAGCAAAAAAAAATCTTCTCACTCCACACATAACAATAATAAGCTAAACTAATAGGGATTAATAAGGGGTTAGCATTCAGAACAATTGCTCTTTTTATCATAATCAGACCCACAAATTCTTATATCAGAACACACAAATTGGCAAGTCCAGCCCCAGAACCAATAGAACCCACATTGCTGTTTAAGAAGGAACTGCAGATGCTGGAAAATCGAAGGAAGACAAAAATGCTGGAGAAACTCAGCAGGTGAGGAAGCATCTATGGAGCAAAGGAAATAGGCAAAGTTTTGGGCCAAAACCCTTCTTCAGACTGATGTGAGGGTGGTGTTGGGTGTTGGGTGGGGGGGGGGAAAGAAGAAAGGAAGAGGAGGAGCCAGTGGGCTGAGGGAGAGCTGAGAAGGGGAGGAAACAATAGGGACTACCTGAAATTAGAGAAGTCAATGTTCATACCGCTGGGGGGGGGTAAACTGCCCAAGCGAAATATGAGGTGCGGCTCATCCAATTTACGGTGGTCCTCACTCTGGCCGTGGAGGTGGCCCAGGACAGAAGGGTTGGATTTGGAATGGGAGGGGGAGTTGCAGTGCTGAGCCACCGGGAGATCAGGCTGGCTATTGCAAAACCAGTAGAGGTGTTGGGCGAAACGATAGCCAAGCCTACGCTTGGTCTCACCGATGTAGATCAGCTGACATCTGGAGCAGCGGATGCAACAGATGAGGTTGGAGTAGGTGCTTGTGAGCCTGTCGCACCTGGAACGACTGCTTGGGTCCTTGAATGGAGTGGAGGGGGGAGGTAAAGCGACAAGTGTAGCATTTCTTGCGGTTGCAAGGAAGGTGCCAGGGAGAGGGGGTGGGAAGGGATGAATTGACCTACATTGCTCCCTGAATGTTCTTGAACCAATCTAAGGGCAACAGATTCCAACTGGTGTCAGGTAACCCCACCAACCAAATACCTGATGAGTGGGTCACCTCTAGACCACTTCACGATGGCCTCATTCAGGAGACATTTTCAGAATTACCTTTCTGTAAGCTGTGTTTTTTAAATTCACATCCCAGCCACTGTTAGAATGCAAGACCAGCAAAACCAACATAAAATAACACCTTCATTTCCAATTAAACAGAAATCCAAATCTGTAATCACCAACCAACCGAGGTTTGAACGTACAAAAGGTCTTAAACAACTGCATCCATTTTCCCTCACCCCCAATCCTTTATTAACAATAATGCTAATTTCTGAAAGATTGTGGTTTTTTTTTCTCCATACAGACAGGAGGTTCATTGCACCCACTGCAGGCCCAAAACACTTGAATTACAGTGGTAAAACCCACAACTGACAATGACCAAATGCAATTGTGGAAATTGAGTATATGTGAAGTTCGGTGACTGTTGTAAAGCATCAAATATATAGCAGTCAAGGATGCGCATACAATCCCTCAAATAGCAATGTGATTCTGAACAGGTAATCTGTCTGAAGAAGGGTTCCGATCTAAAACATCATCTATTCTTTCTCTCCGGAGATGCTCGGCTGATCCACTGAATTACTCCAGCATTTTATGTCTATCCTCAGTATAAACCAGCATCTGCAGTTCCTTCCTACACATTATGTCTGCTATAGCGATGTTGAGAGAAGGGTAGGATTGGCCAGGACGACAGGGATAGATCCTGCGTCTTCCAAATATTGCCATGGAATCTTATTTAAATTCTCATCAATGCAAAAGTGCAGCACTCCCTCAGACCCATGTTGGACTTTTAGCCCGCTTGTGCTCAGGTCGCTCAAATAGAACCAGAATTCAGAATCTACTGACATGAGGATTGAGGTTTGGGTGGGGAGTGCCCTCAGTAAAGCACCACCTAATATCGGAAAACATCAATCTTCATAAAAGTAATATACTTTGAACAATCCCCTTGCATCAGACTGGGGTAATGCAGCAACCTGCACTGAGAGCAGGAGCGGGCAACCACTACATTCCTTGGGATTCAAACCACTAACCAGTTCATCCACCACATCATATCTCTGACATATACTTTCTTCTTAGGCCCTCTTTGGCCATGGCTGACCATGGGTGTCTCCAGGGTGCTTATCCCCTAAATGGAGATCGCCTGTTTAACATGACTTTGTTTAACGTGGGGAGACTGGTGCACAAACAGCCACCCCACGGTCCTTGACAGATCTGGGTTATGATCCAGTGGCATGGATTCCAAGACAACCGGAGACCCTTTTGTGCTGCAGCCGTAATCCGCTTTCCCAGCCTTTGTGATGCTCCACTAAGGTCAGCAATGGTCCTCCAAATGTTCCACTGTTGAGGTCACTAACAGTGACACCGCCTGCCTTATACTGCCTGGAAAGCCCTAAATCGCCTCCACACTGGAGTGGGACATTGCGGACTCAACCTGAAGAAGTGGGGCCTCTCGAACTCTGACAAATGCAACTGTGAAGAGGTACAGACAATGGCCCACCTACGAACAATGACACACGAGCGAACGAACAAACCGTTGAGGTCTTGGTTTGATTGCTCCTTGTCAGAGACCTCCCTCTCGACCTTACCGCCATGGGTGGCCCTACCAGGAGCATAGCTCCAGACGGCATCGCTCTCAGGATCTTAGGTCCACACAAGTGTTCCCACCACGACAAGGTGACAATCCACAGACCACATATACACCCTTTATTAAATTGCTCATTTAAATTAGGTTACTCGGTTGCCCAACTATCCACTTCTTCATAAAGTGACCAATTTAATTTAAAACCCACTTTATTCTTCTCAGATATCCTATGCTCTCCTCCAGTTTATTACAGTTGCCTTCTATGGCATTTTACATTCAGCATAGACTATTTGCAAACTACCTCCAGTCTAAGGAAACTGGGACACAAAACATCGTCTGTCCATTCCCTCCACTGATGTTTCCCGACCCAGAGTTAATCCGGCATTGTTTTGTCCAATATTCTAGCATTTACAGTTCCTTGCAACTCCTGCATACTTCACTGCTTTGGCATTGTAAGCGGTTTTGCCAGCTGTGTAGAGTTCTCTGACTGAATTACTAGGTCATATCATATACAAATGTAACATCTAATTGAATTTAATGTGGTCAGGGATATGAGTCACGGCTTGGACACTCCACCAAACTCTCACATGCACAACGAGACCATTTCCTGCTCCCAAAACAGAATGACTCCAAACTAGTCCACAGCCATGGTTTATATAGTCTCAGCCACCCAATTAATCATTTTCAAATGGTTCCATTCTCTCATCCTTCATTAAAATTCATCACAAAACCAAAATAAAACATTAAGAGGAAAGTATTGTCAGAAAACAGATGCCTTGGGAGGCAGAATAAAAGAGGCAGGAGAGAAGCAGAACAGTCATGAGTAGAGTAGACCGAAGCACAGAGAGAGCACAAGAGTCAGGAATAAAGTCCAAAGGGCTTGACTAGAGTTGTGGTCAAGTTAACAGGTAACACAGTCAAAGTAAATAAAAAAGCCACAGGCAGAGGAATCCAGGTCAAGATCAGGTCAAAACCGCAATTAAAGATAAACAAAGTACAACATGAACAAATGTAAGACTGGGTAAAGGCAAGGACAAACATCACAGCTTCAACGGGGAACTCAATAGGTAACCCAAATGATAATGACACACAGGTGAAAATACTTCAACATTATTGAACACACAAAAAAAAACTCAATCTATGCTGCCCTCAGTGGTCAAGGTGGGATCAGCAGGCTCCGTGACACAGAGAATTGGGGAGGAGGCACAGGTGTGGGTAATGGGAAATGGGCAACTTCCTCCCAGATGTTTGGAAGGTCCCCACCTACCAGATCCATCAGCTTGATTCATCTCACTCCCCAAATACACACCACATTATTCAATCAAGACTTCTCTCTCTTTAATCCCACAGTGAACCTCTGAACCCTTACATTTCCCAGGTCTTTGCAAGCCGTACTTGAGAGAGGCCATTCAATCAATCTACCTCATTCCCACAGAGACAACGACTAACTGCCTCTCCTAAACTAAACTGTTTATCTAAACTGAACTGAACCCAGCAACCTTCTTTCCAGGTATTAATCACACTTTTTTAAAAATCTTTTCAGATACCACTGATAGCTAAATGTATTTTTCTCCCCATGTATTTATCTAAATAATTTGACCACCTATGGTTCTTGTTGTTATTACATAGCACCCAATCAAATGAATGACATTCCCCATTGTTTTGCCTTGAATAACTCGTTGGTGCAAATTGCTTAAAAGTATTACGATGTTTTGACATCAGATATGAACATTGTTATATTCAGATGGTTATTCCTGTTCTAGAACGGTGAACTTCACCAATCTGTGCTGAGTCAGTTGATCTTAATCGCAGCAGTTCAGAACATCGCAGCTGTTTTTCAACGCTCTGAGCTTATTGAGTGTAATCATTAATCAGGAATTCAGCCCAATCACTCATGGTGAAAAATGTGCCTGCGTGTGTGGAGTGAACGAGTGTCCATGTGATCATCCCCATTGCCAATAGCCTGACGCTGAAGAAGTGGTGTCGGAAATTACAGCCATTCGCGAAACTATTCGGCCGGGGTTAGTTCTTTCAGGAGCGGAGGAAAGAAGTTGGAATAAGAATAAAACGGAAATTTGCTAGTTCGATATCCCAGCAAGCAACAATTGAACTGATGCACAGGGTGAGAATCTCTGGCAACCGCTGTTAACAACTAACTCCGTCTCCAGCCCAGAAACAGCAATTGCATGCAAGTGCTTGGGATTCTTGTATGAACAGCGCTGAAATTCATCTGCTTGTTGGCAGCGAAAGCATTCAGATCCTTGGCGAGTGCGAGAGTTGAACCCAATGTATCAGACTGCCTGGCCGCAGCAACACTGCGCGGCTGATTATAAATGGGGTGATATTGAAGACAATGCATTTCATACAAAATTTCAAAAAGTTAATGAGAAAATCTTTCATAGGGTGATTTCAAAGACCAAGAGTTTTTGAATTTATTGAAAGATGAAGCATAGAAACAAGCCCCGTGACCCATTGGATCCACACCGACCATCAATCGCCCCATCCACACTATATTCTCCCACTTTCGCATTCACTCCCTACGCATTAGGGGCAAATTTATGGAGGCCAATTACCCTGCAAATCCGCACATCTTTGGTTTGTGGGAGGAAACCGGAGCACCCCGGGGAAACCAACACGGTAACAGGGAGAGCATGCAAACTCCACACAGACATAACCCGAGATCAGGATAATCGAACCCAGGTCTGTGGAACTGCGTGCTGGCAGCTCTACCAGCTGTGTCACTGTGCCGCCCTTAAAACTTTCCTGTGGTTTGATTTTCCAGAAACAGATTGAGTTGCATGTAATTTTGAAATTACAATGTCATTGTACGCTCAAAAATTGCTTTCCGACCAATGTATTGCATATAACTGTACTAATTGTTTAGTGGGCTGCCAGTTTATGGATAGTGGCACGGTAAGTAGCACGTACCCAATGGAATGCGAGCCAGGACACACTTATGTTGGAGATGGAGGGGGTTTACAGAAATAACTTCCTCCCATTGCGATTTTGAATGCCATCCGGCCACTTGAAGAGTGGGAAAAGGCTCTCGCTAATTTTGGAAACTCGACGTTCAAGAGATGAACAGACGCACAGACCGCTGCTGATTCTCCGAGTACCACAGGTAAACTCAACGCATACTGTGTAAAGGAATTCCAGTCTCACAAGATTAGTCTCTCAGAAATATTACAAAGAATTACTGTGTGTGCTCTGTGCGAAATTGTGTTAAAGGGCACTTTTTTTTTCCTACTTTCATATTTCCAAATCGATACAAAAGAGGAATATTGCCAAAACCAAACATATGGATTATAAATGAACCGCTGCTACAGCAGTGCGTGCAACCCGAGTGATTTATTTCAGGGGGTGGGGTGGGGTGGCGGTGGGTTGGGATACTGCAAGTGGTTTTCTTTCCACATCTGACATGCCTGCCAACTATCGCCAGTCCGTCCACACCAAACACACACATTCACTCACACACGCACATAGTCACTCATATGCACACACAGTTCGCTCATATAAACACCGACTCACTAACACGCACGCACATTCATTAATATACACAACACGCACACATTCACTCATTCCCATACGCGCACACACACTCACGCTCATATTCATTCTCACACATGTACAGATTAACACACTAATATGGGCACACAATCACTCACGCATCCACACCAGCACCTGTACTTCCTAGCCTCTACTCCTCTCCCTCTCCCTCTCTCTCTCACAGTCTCACACGCACACGTCTGAAATAGTTCCCGACTCCACATCTATTTTGAACGACTGATGAGTTCCCCATTCCAACGCGGCGGAGACTATTGTTTGAAGCTACTTTGGGGGCCTTTGTACTTTCCCTTATTTTCATTCCGCTGAAGTTGATTTCAAGTTTGTTTCCCTGTTGCCCTCAGCAGGGAACATGGTGCTCCTACAAGGGGACAAGATACACACAACACGATTACTGGAAAGTATTTAATTACCCGGTTCTTTATCATAAAATATCTCAATTTCAATCTTAAATTATCCCTGGATATTTAGTCGTGTAAGAAAGTCTATTTGGCAAGTATGTCTGCCAACGTTCAGAAGCAAGTGACACAAGATGAAATTCCAAATACCTTCCTGAACACGGCTTTTTCATTGTTTTACACAGAAATAAATCGTTGGGTAGATTTTCTGGAGGGTTTTATGTGTCGGTAATCTCTTGGAGTTTAGAACTTTACTTCAATCAAAAAATATGGAATAAGGACCGAATGGGCTTTGAGGAATGTATGGCGGCACAAGGAACTGTAGATGCTGCTGCACCCGCTGAGGATCTGAAGAAGGGTCTCGACCCGAAACGTCGCCTATCTCCTTCACTCCTTAGATGCTGCTGCACCCGCTGAGTTTCTCCAGCCTTTTGTGTACCCCCGAGTTTCTCCAGCACATTTGTCCACCTTCGATTTTCCAGCATCTGCAGTTCCTTCTAAAACACTATTTTCAAACTGAACTTTGCCCCTCAAAGAATGGGGTCAGCCCTTTGAGTTGACTCCTCAACTTTCAACGAATATAAATCCAATAGCAGATGTGTATTCACACCGTGAGTTTCGATATTCTGTCTATACTAATGTGTGTGTGTTTGATGCTGTCGGTACATTTTCAGAACTTCGAAATTAACTTCAGAGGAACAGATTTTGTCGCTACAAATCGGAAACGCGACAGCAAGGATTGACTAATGTGGTGATGGCTAACGAAACTACCCCCCTCTTTCCTGTACGTTTTATAAAAGGGAAAAAGACCCGACCGAGAAAACTTTTAGAGGCAATTTACCATGTCATTACACATGGCACAGTGAAATATAATCGTTACCAGAGTCAGTCAACGGCGTCGTTATTCCGTATGAAAGTGTGGGCAAGGGATAGGTCCATTTTAAACCAGTGTTGATCTTGTAATGCTTAATACGTTAAATCCTATCCTCGGGTGAGAGCGTATAAAGAACAGGAAATATAGGCACCAGGGACAATGTGGCAAACGCATATTGTAAACTGTTTACTGTGATTGATGACCGGTATCAGAAACTTCGAAACTAATCACCCCCCTTACCTACTCTCGGTCCTTGGAACCATATCAAAACTCCGCTCACAATGTAAAACTCGTCCAAACTCTGACATCTCTCGGAAGGGTACGAAAACCTTAACCGCGTCCACTCATCCTCCTGGACGCCCCTCCCGAGGCTCGGAACTCTGTCTAAACTTTTCTATTCCCAAGGCAAGTAGGCCACCAGTGCCACAGAAACCAATATTTTAAAAAAATACCCGAAGCCAAGGAAACGGTTTAAGGCCGGCTTTATTTTAAGAACAAAATCACTTCACATTTTCCAAACGGAATCTTTGTACACAGAATTACCTCTTAAAGTGCTGTTGTAATAACATCGATAATATACAAAGATAGTTTTGTTTACTCCTCGATCTCGGGATGAGAAACGCAAATAAATAATAAATAAATCAATAAATTACAACCATTAAATACTTTACGAATGAAATCACATTACATAAAGATAAATTGCACATAACCACTTATTTGTTTTATGAACAATATTTTTTTTTAAATAAGTGGACATTAAAAGCCAAACAGGTAGGGTGTGTGATATGACCCTGAGGTCATAGATTCATTCTTTATATAGAAAATTTCGTGCCCGGAGACCTTGGATTGATATTCACATCGGCCATCGACAAGTACAGCTATCCTCCGCACCTCTCCCGGGTGCCGGCGCTGTGCCCCCTCTAAGCTTCTATGTGTCCTGGTTTGCACCTTTATATTAAAAACTTCTTTATTATATACAGTACTAAGGATATTATTTTATAACACCGCTTGTGTCGTGGTGCAAAAGGCTGCTTTGTCACTGCGGAAGCAGGGGCGATTTGAAGGAGCAGTTTCCTGTGCAATGTCTTGGGGTCAGCATTTTACAAGAGAAATGGTGAAGGGCGTCGTGCGCTTCTGGTGCAGAGAGGTGGAGAGGGGTCAGAAAAAAAAATAGTTAGAAACTGACACGGTTTGCAGTCTGAATGAAGAAGGGTGTCGACCTGAAACGTCACCCGTTCCATCTATCCAAAGATGCTGCCTGCCCAGCTGAGAGACTCCAGCATTTTGTGTCTTGTAACATCTGTCTTGTGAGCCTTGATCTGAACCGCATCCCAAATATGTGCTAAATATCGTCTTTAATACCACGCCTGATTCGACCCAGGAGACGGTTCCGTCCATTCTACCTGTACACGTTACCTCTGGGCGAAGCCTCACTTCCCTACCTCTTCAACCTCTAACTCTGCCTAAAAGAGTGAGTGTTTAGCCAATCGCGTTTCCAGAGTTCTGGTTCAATTGCTTCAAGCGCCAACATCACTACAAGTTGCTGCAGAGAAAAAAATAATATTCTCGTCTCCTTTTTTATTAAATATATAAAATGACGCTGTTGTCGCGTATACCTTTTGCTCCAAAATGTATCATTGTTCCCGAGCCAACTCGCTACTACATTCGCACCCCTCTCACTTTCCAGTCGCGCCTGCCTTGCGTTGTCTATTCTTCCTCTTTAATATATTTTCGTCCTCTCCAGCGTCACTCCTAGATCCCCATTCTCCACCTGGGCCCCTTTCGTTTGGGATAAGCATTGCCGGTGCGCCCATTGTTACCTCGCCCCTCCGTCTCTAACCGCGGATGATTAGGAATGGAGACACCCTTACCTTTCAATTTCTGTTGAATGGCGTACCGCGCCTTCCTCTCTTGGTCCAGTTCATTGCAGAGGGTGTCTGTCAAAACCAAATGATTCCGTCACTGAGAAAAGCAGCAGAACATAAACTAAAGGGAACTCCAGCCAGTCTCAATAACAATTAAAGAAAAAAAAAAAACACCCACAGCTTGTGTTTCTTTTTAATCTATCCTTGCAAACTCAAATGAGTTCTGGCTGAGCAGTCAAAACTCACGCGCTATTTAGATTGATCCGTGAGGCAGCCAAAGGCTCCCAGTCCATTCTAGGTGAATTGCGCTGCAAGGCACACCAGTTGAAAATTAAACCAAAGTTAGGCACTACTTCACAGGTAATTTTACGCCTCGGTTTTTAATTTAGACAGCTTCAAAATTGCAGTGGAAGAAAAAAAAATTCAATCATTTATTTGTAATGATGCCTTGGAGCCGTTTGAACATGTAGAAGCCACACAGATTACCGAGAAGGGAAGGACGATGCAGCGGCAACATATCAAAAGGTCAGTGCTGATGCAATTGAAATTATTGAAAAATAATTCCACCACAAATGTTCTTAGTGCACTGGGTGAGATGCTTACTAGAGGCTGCGCAATTCACTGCTATAAACACCGGCACGTGGTACAACCTTACCTCGGACGATCTGGAGTTGTTGAACCATTTCTTCTCGGTAAGCCAATTCCCTCTTCATTTGATCCTGAAAACTGTCTGTGGAAAAGTAGGGCAGAATTCAAGTTAATATTTGTTGACACACTTTTAGTGCCATCTAGAATAGACCGACTTCCAAAAAAGAACTCCCCTTCGTTTTTGTTCCACTGGGTTCAATCCCAATTAACGATTTTGGTTTGGTTTTTTTTCCTGCAACTGACACCAACGCCCTTCCTTTATCCAATGACTGACCTATTTTAGGACTTTACATAAACGCAGTTGAATTTCTGACTGATGAAGAAAATATGTTTGTATCATAACAGCGTTCAGGCATTTTCCCCATGTATGGAAATGTTTTAAAATGTTGTATGTAGCACGTTAGTACCTGCACTAATATACAGCACTATGGTCAACGAGATTTGTTTTTAAATGTGCTTTGAAAATAAAATTGACTTGACTTGATTTGACTTCAAAGAATAATAATTGTTTTAAGAAGTTGGAATTATTGCTGGTTTATCCGCAAGGACATGTGAGATAGCTTGAACAAATGGTTTCAAATTATATGATTCCCAGTGGTAACTTTCTCCTCCAGAACAGCTTCACACGGACTTACCTTTCAGACTCTGAAATTCGCGCTCTAATTTCTTCCTGAGATCCATTTGCTCCAAGAGTAGCTTTTGAAGTTCCTCTGAAACAAGAACACGAGGGATGATAACTCTTAACAGACCTCCAAATGTGCGAGGGTTAGAGAAGCAAAAAGTGCTGGAGTAACTCAGCGGGTCAGGCAGCATCTCTGGAGAGGAGGGGTGGGCGACGTTTCGGGTCGGGACACTTCCTCAGTTGAAAGAGCGAGAGTTAGGGGTCACTGAACAGCCCAAACTATATGTCATTAAGATGCACAGGGCGAGGGGGGAATGGATGTTTTTGGCTGTTTGGCTCGGAAGTCATTCGGGAGGGTCCTGCCGCTGCTTAAAGCCGCGCCACCAACTTTACAACAGGTCCCTGCCTTGGCTTATTGAGGGTTAAATGCGCTTTGGTTCGCATTGACGCCATGGTCAGCGATTAACCGAACAGGTGGGAGTTGCCACATACACTGACTGGTCAACTATTCACCAAGACGCTGCGCACTTTTCCATCCTCCCCCTTTAGGTAAATTTACAGTAACGCGTTTTAAAAAAAATTCTAAATCAATTTGTATTATGATTTATTAATGAAAATCATTTAAGCAAAACAGCAGCCGCTGCACATCTGAAATAAAAACAGGACATGTTGTCATTCTGACGAGAGGTCTTCAGCCTGAAACGTTAACTGTTTGTTTAACCACAGATGCTGTCAGACCTGATGGGTTTTTACCGGCATTTTCTGTTTAGTTTATTAGTATACAACGTATTTTAATTCACGGGTCAGTACTCTTTGTGATGCTTGAGAAATTTAAACCAAATGGCACTGCTCAAAATTCTCAGCATCAAGCGTGCGCTTCGAGTATCGAGGTACATGCAGGCGGCCGACTCGGGACAGCTAACCTGTTCCAACCTAACTGGTCTGCGGAAATGCATAACATTATAAACATCTCATGTACAGAAAATGACAACCCATTTCTGGTTCAGTTTGCATTGCAAATAAAAAAGACCGAGGACTGCTGGACAAAGTGTGACCCTTCCCCCCACCCCATCCCACACACAAAACTCGTGGCTGTGTGAAACTGGGACTGTGCCACGATTAACTACATGTGAATTTTATAAATCCAATCTTTGAATAAATAAATCCAGCGCTTGGACCGTTCAGTGCAGGCGCGATAAAGCGTCAGGGGATTCGATTGTTATTTTAAAGCGTCATTAAAACTCCTGGCTCAACGGAATTTTTGAATCGCTCAAAGTAATATAAAATATGACCAATGATTTAAGGAGAATGAAAGTGATGAAGATCATGGCTGGCTTCCCTGCGCATGTGATTGCAAGGAAAGTAAGACTGTAATATGATGAAAGAATCCTAACCCAGAGTGACCTGGACAATCTACTCGAAGTTTCTGCCCCCAAGCAGTAGATGTATTAAAAACAAAGAAAGTCAAAAACGCACACCTTTGCCCATATTTTCGATGTCTTTTTCCACCAGTTGTGTTGGCGGGCTCTCCAGTGTAATGCCATCTTCACCTGGATGAGGAGCAGCAGACACACAAGATGAACTCAATCACAATCCACCAGCGGCCTGCTTATATCTAACCATACTTTATTAGCTACCTGCTCAAACACAGCTTTGTTTCCCTGAGTCCGTTAATTAAATGGTGTGCAAGTCATAACATCACACGCCATCTGAGCCCCTTGTGTTTCCGAGTGAGAAAGCTCTCAGTGAATGTCTCAAATTAAATTGGCCAAAGAAAAGTTCGAACACGTTGGATTTCCCGCCAAAAGATACACCTGGGGAATAATCTACTGACAAACTCACGAGAATTGCACCGATACTTGTTATGTATAAGATAATTGGCGTAAATATGGGTGCAACTAACACGTAAGTTCATAATAAGTTCATAAAACATAGGGGCCATTCCGCCCAGCGAGTCTGCTCCGCCATTCGATCATGCCTGATCTATATTTCTCCCTCTGTCCCATTCTCCCGCTTTCTCCCCGTCACCTTTGACGCACTTACTAATCAAAACTCTAACTGGCATTTGCTATCTTTACATTTTAATGTTAAATGCCAAATGCAAGCTTTAGTGAAGAGTTGTTGCAACTTGAATGGAGGGCTGTATTCCTGCGGGTGAACCTGCTGGTCGCGCACTCACCCCGCTCAATACTGCCAGAGGTTTCCTGGGAGACGCTCCCTTGGTCCTGAAACGATTTCCTCGACTCCGAGTCCTCCGCCGAGCACTGATTGTCTTCCTTGACTTGCTCTTGGAATAGAACAGACCGGTTTTCAGAGAGAGACAGCAACCCGAGACTGATTCTAAATACAAATCTGGCAGCAGTGGACCGAATAATCATGGCACCCCCATTATCAAAGGATCTCGCTTTCACACAATGCGCTAAATCGAGCCTCAGCCATATAGGCAAACCTCGCCTTCTCAATCAACATGGTTCCCGTTTACTTGCCAGATTCCAAATTCTACACAGTTTTAATTACAAATTCAAAATATGAATGCGTTTACGTGAAAATGTACACTTGTTGAATGACCTAGTATATGGTAGACCACTTCGCCCATCGCTCACATGGCGACTCTTTGACAGAACACTAATCAGTTCCATCCCGGGGCCCTGAGTTCAAAACAAAACATCTTTAGCTCGCATATTTGGAATCCGCTTCCGCCGCTGCCCCAGTGCATTCCCAATGAGCTGCTTCTGCAACCCCTGTTAAACCTCCAGACAATAGTTGTCTTTTAAAAGTGCTGGAGGAATCATCAGCCCGCCCCGCGTTCACTTTCCGTTGTATAGCTCCTTATCACATTCACAGGCGAGGAGTTCAGTCTACAGTTCAGGTGGGTTTCGTACTTGGGCCTGGAGCTGGAGCTGAAACAGGCCACGAGTGATGGGAGCGAGTTGGAGGGTGGGGATGGATGGGACTTGGGGGAGTGGTTTACCGGCGGCGTCTGCACTGCAGATGTAAACGGGCGCAAGAGCCACCGTGGCAGGAGTCTTCGCACTGTGCACATCCTGTTCGTGCGAAAATACCTGAAACAGACAAACATTGAGAAGCAAGCTCCAAGGGGTTAGTTACCGCGACGCGCGAATCACCAACGCTCTTGGTTCACATTCCCTCTCTCTCTCTCTGTCACCGGGAGTGAAATGGGAGACCTGGGATAATCTCCACCAATTTGTCCCACCGAGCCCACCCTCCCCACAAAATCCTTGGGATTAAATAAAAACCTTCGAACCTGCAGTTGCCATTAAACTCCAATTGCGTGCATACATGCAATTATTGAATACTTGAAAGAAAATAACCCAAATTAAAATGTAACCCAACAAAACATCCCCCCCCATTGACGATTTCGCTCTCTCCGTTTCAGACGAATTAAACAGGCCTGATAATCTGGTTAATTACATTCTATTCAATGTGACTGGATGCTAATTGCAAGGTGTCAGCGGGCAAACCCCTGCGCCTTTCGCCCCCTGTTTAGGATACCACAGGACTGCTATTGCATTCTAAATATTTGGGCTATGTTTATTATTTAACCACAGTGCTTAGT
Organism: Okamejei kenojei; assembly: GCA_035221665.1. Classification (NCBI taxonomy): domain Eukaryota; kingdom Metazoa; phylum Chordata; class Chondrichthyes; order Rajiformes; family Rajidae; genus Okamejei; species Okamejei kenojei. Next base: position 12,030,500 of record CM069164.1, read on the forward strand.
TTTATCTCTACAAACTGAATCTTATAACTCGTAATGCAGGCAGAAGCAGGTAGAAAAAGCTACCTCGTGGTCTTCCTCTTCTACACTTTGTTCATCGTGTCTCGATTCTTCGGAGCCTTGCTCGGTGTAAGGTGTAGCCAGGGCCTCTGGGTGGGACATGTCGTGAGCGGGTTCTGAGTTGCTGGGGGTTTCCTGGAGTGGGATAGTTGGCGAGGCTTCGTCCTCCGGACATCGGTTCGACTCCACGTCCACCTCCGGCTCCTCTCCGTCGCTCTCCATGTCCGGGGAAGCCGACCTGTAGCTCGAGGTCTCGCTCATGAAATCCGGCGACATGTAGCCGCGCCTGGCGCCGTTGTACACTTCCCTGTTGCCGTAGAGCTTGGCGATGCTCTCCGCGTCCTTCACCACCGGCCGGAAGGCTGAGATGTAGTTGAGTTTGCGTGGTGTCAGGGACACGGCTTCTATGGACCTGCCCTCGTCTCCCGACCTCTCCTCCTCGTTCCTGGAGTGGGTACTCGAACACCGCTCGCTGTCCGCCAGGCTATCCTTGGGGGTGTTGCTGCTCCGGTCACTCTGCTCCGACGCGTCCATTTCATTCTGCCGACCGTTCGGGTTGTCGGCGACTTTGGCCTGAGCTTGTGGGTAGGGCGGCACCGGGAGAGTGCCGGCCGCCGGCCAGAACATGGGGAAGGAAGGGTAGACGGCGTCCTTGTTCCCCGACCAGAACATGCCGGGGAGCCCGGCCTGCGTCTTGTCCCCGACCACGTTGGCCTCGTCTTTCTTCTGACACAGCCCAAAGGTCGGGAATCCGTAGGGATGCGGGAACATGGGAGGGGGATCTTCTGCAATATCCCGAACCCCTTGCTGGGCACCGGGATGACGGGGTAACTCCTAACGTTGTTCCCGAGGCTGAGACCTCGCCCTTCGTCCTCGCATCTCATGGCTTTGTGGGGGATCTCCGAGCTTCTGGGCGGCATGGCGCTGGGTCCGTGCGCCTTCAGAGCCGAGGAGCCTCCGGATCCGTGGCTGGGGAGGGTCCGCTTGCGACTGCCCCCATTAAACATGGCCTTGACATCCTCCCATGCATGTGCCAAGTAATCACTCGGTATTTTGTCGGATAGTTTGAGGTGTCTCCGCCAGGAGTTGAAGTTAGCGGCGTCTGGCTGGGTATATTTAGCATCCGGGACTCTGTGAGAATGGAAGATGAATTTATTTGGAGAAAAGTACATATTGCAATAACTGCATTTAATGCACTTGGCGCGAGAGCTGTTATACCTCGCTGGGATGAAGTTACCACGAGAACCCCAGGCGCACGCGTGGGATACATCGAATGCAAAGTTCTCGGGTAGTTTGGGAGGTGAGTGCTCGCCTAGAAAAGACTTGCAGAGCCTTTCCGCCTCCCGTTTGGTAATCATGCCGCATCTTCTGGAGGAGATAGGCATGGCTCCGGCTCGGCGCAAGATCTCCAGCTGGACTGGTGTGCACTGGACACAAGTGATCCCCAGAGCCACCCTCCTGTTGTGGATCTCGTTGTAGCTGTAGTTCTTCAGCAGGGTGTTGGAGATCTGGGCCAGACACAGTCTCTCCTGGCCGTCAATCACCAAAGACACAATGGGAAGCCCGTACAGGACAGCCTCGCCCACGGAGTTGGTCTTCAGGTTGCTGGAGCCGGGGTGGTCAGGCTGGGTGTAAGGCTGAAGTTCCTGCTTTGAGGTTGGAGAAGAGGCGGTGTCGTTCACTGCTGACAGCTGGCTAGAAATCTTCTCCATTCCGGAGTATCTGCGGAGAGGAGGCAAATGAAATGCGCCAAAATTCTATACAAATATTTTTTTTTCCCTTCAAAAAATAATTATTTCCCGAAAAAAAAAATAACCATGCTACGAAAATGCACAAAATTTCGCGACGCGGAGCCTGTATCGAGTGTTAACGGTGCAGACAATTTGTGACCAATAATTAAAATAATTCATCATGCAGCGAGATAATTGAGAGAAATATTTCCCATCTAAATAAACGGGCTTCTCGTTTATAAATATCTAGCACGCTGTCTCTGCTTAAATGGCCATTATGTAAAGATCCACCTCAAGCGGATATATATATATATATATAAATATATATTTAGAAAAATGCAATTTATTTAAACTAACTGCAATCATCCCTGAATTTACAACGTTTAAAAAAAATGGTGATTGCTCATTTGTTTTTACTGGGACTCAAATCCTCCTAGGAGCAAGATGACCCGTAAATGGAAAATATGATGCAATGTTAATCATTTATTTTATATATTAAAAAATATATATAAGTAGCATCCCTACCGCTAAGACAGCGATATAATGTTTATATATCCCAGTAATTGCAAAAATGATTGGTGCCAGACCCTATACATACAAAAGTAATATGCTTTCACAAAAAGGACCGCAATTTTCTTTTTTTTTTGCTTTAATCCGAGTTGCTTTTATTTATTGTTGGTTCAATTCCTACCTGCACGGGGGTAACTTCGGGATTGAAGAAGAGCCGTGTTTTGGAGGACAGGGTTATTCTGTGATGCAGAGAAGAGAAACTGTATTTGCAGCTGAACTGACTATTTCAATATTTTAAAGCAAGATGTATGGCTTTTTTTGTTTTGTTTTTTAAAAGATCAGTTTAAATAAACTTAGTTCGCTTCCGATGCGGTGCAGTCCGTGAGAGCCATCATCTTGCCAAAAGGTATTTAATCCAGAAACGGCAAGCGAGAGGATGAACGACGCGGTTTAAGTACCCCAGCGATTTTACAATAACGATTGATACGGTCAATTAGTATTTACATCACACCGCCAGCCCGGATCAGATAAGTGAATGGGTTTAAATCGGGGATGCTTCCTACATTATAGATCACAACTACTGTTTGGGAAAGCTCCTATTTGGTGGGGAAATATAAAATAAACCCCGAGTACACACAGGAACACAACTTCAAACGTGACGCGTTAGAACCGTATCGTGGGCCAGGCAAGTAAAATAGGCTTACTTCAACAGACCGGAACATTAGGTGTAATTATAACGCATATACCAGTAATGCACTTTAGGAAGCTAGCATCGTAATTACAATCGTTCTCATCTCTCTCTCCATCTCTCTGTCGCTCGCACACACACACACACACACACACACACACACACACACACACACACACACACACACACACACAAGCGAAATAATTAAACATTAAAAAAAGGAATTAACTTTACCCGATATGTGTGTTCAATCCGAACGCAACGTAGTCTTCCAATATTGCGAAGATAAAAGTTGGCGCGGGGAAGACATGAGGCGGCGATGTTTCTATCCGCGGCGCGCTCCCTTATCCGTTCCGAAGCGGCCAGGGGGCTCTGGAACTCCTGTCCCGCAGTGTGTAATCCCTACACCCCTTGTTCTTCTCTCTCCCTCTCTCCCTCTCTCCCTCTCTCCCTCTCTCCCTCTCTCTCGCTCTCTCTCTCTCTCTCTCACACACTCTGGGAAGGGGGTGGGGTGGGCGGCTTGTCGACCTATTGCTTACTTCAAGGAAGGTCTCGCAAATCCATGTCCCAAAATTGTCCCTTCTCCTCAACGCAACAGAACAACCACATGGTAACTCAATGGGTGCGATGCTGATCTTTAGTTGAATAGGTTTACATCGATCAAGTGACAGCTAAAATAATACGAAGACACACCCACTTAGCGCCAGCATATTTACATTAACTGTTTGTCTACGGGACGTTCCTGAACGTCAATCATTATTTTCTGTCAATCAACTGATGTCTCATCCACTTACACCTTGAGCAGGTCAGAGAGCGAGAAAATGAGGGGAAATCTGTAAGCTCTGACACTTAGAGGTAAGCGCATGTTTTTATGAAGCTTATGGTAGTAAAGGAGGGAGGTGGGATAATGTTAGTGTTATTTCGCGTTCTTCTATCTTGTTTATTTCACAAGACCCCAAATACATCTCATCGGCGACCATTCCCAGCTTTTATTTACAAACGTTTCGACAGGGAGAGAAGGAATACCGTGTAATTGGGCGAGAAATATCCCGCGATCGCTCAACCGCTTCGCTTTTTTTTCTTAAGTGTTTCAAATTAAAAGGAGGAAGATCCACGCACACACTTGCACCGTGTACTCGGTATTTTTCAAATGGGTTGAAATTAACACATCGATTGAAGGAAGGGAGAGCGAGAGGGAGAGAGAGAGAGAGAGAGAGAGAGAGAGAGGGAGAGAGACGGGGTGAGAGAGAGAGAGAGAGAGAGAGAGAGAGAGGGGGGGGGATAGAGAGAGAGAGGGGGGGGAATAGAGAGAGAGAGAGAGAGAGAGAGAGGGCAAGGGGCAAATGGAATATGGACAGCGATAGAGGACAGAGCAGTAGAAGGGGGCGCCTCGTTGGAAAGTGGTGTAGCAATTACTATTATACAAAAGGCACCATGAAATTCATCCTATTTGTATCTGTTAATAATGCTACACGAGATAATTACGAACCAGGAAAATCAGAATGTAGTGATTATTTTTCAACACACTTGGCGTTGAGGAGGACCTCGAGGGGCCGGCCGCATGCACAGTTCGTTGAGTTGCGCCTCGAGGCAAACTTTTTAAAGGGAGCCTTCCTTTGTTGGGTCTTCACGAGGCAGCTTTTTATTGAGCATCCGCGTTTACAGAATCGTCTTTAATTAAATCTAATGTCACCAGAATAAAACCCCGTGCAGTGGCAAGCGAGAGCAACACAAACTGAGGCGAAGCAGTGGCGATAAAACTTAAAAGAGGAAAATCGCCCGCTAAAGTTTGCGCGCAGCCGTGCGGATTGCAAGTCCTTCAATTAAAATTACTGTAACTTCCTTCTTTAGTGGAAAATGATGGTTTGTCTCCGTTTCTTTAATGTGGCTTTAAATGCCAGTCTGTTGCGACGTGTGGTTCGCCTGATGCTGCTCTGTGTACATAAACACTCTGATATATTTGTGCAATATTCTGCGGTAAGCGGTGGAACGCAATGCTGACTCTATTAACTATTTATAACCTGATCAATAACCATCATTTAGCCCTGCTGCGGACATAAGTGCGCTATCAATGATGCCCGACTTGCATCATCTTCAAGATATTTTTTTCTCAATTTTTGTTTCTGAAATGATTAGCCATTTTAAGGTAGTTCCACTTGTGTCCCGTGTACAGAACTGTACAGTAAA